>JAKSZT010026914.1:15715633-15808797 GCA_026826555.1 Tolypeutes matacus | reverse complement strand
TTTTTTTTTTTTTCATTTTAAAACCAGTTTTTTTGAAGTATATCATTCATACATGAACATACATAAACAGTAAGTATATAGTAAAAGTTGTGAATTTACAAAACAAACATGCATAACATTATACCGGGCTCCCGTACATCACCCCACCACAAATACCTTGCATTGTTGTGAAACATTTGTTACAAACTATGAAAGAGCTTCATCAAAATATTACTAACTATAGCCCATATATTACACTTGGTATAATCCTGTTTTTAGTAACAAAAAGAGTATTGTTAGTCTGAAACTCATACATATAGTAGGATAAAGCATATAGTTATGTTAATATCATTAGGAACCATGAGTGTTAGAGTAAGGGAAAAATATGTAAATATAAAATCAAATCAGTTAAATAAAAGAAATTCTATAATCTTAAATTTGAATTGGAAATATCAATATGAACTAATATGTTTTTTCTAAAAGAAATCAAGTTTTTCCTAGTTAGTTCTGTCCAGTGAAAAGGCCTAGAAACAATGATCAGCCAGGTAGCAATAAGCACCCCTCTAGTACCTTACATTGTAATCTCTAAACATTTTTTCCTACTAAAAGTGATAAAGCTCCTTGGAGACTGGACTGATTCCAGATCTGGGGCAAGGAAAATACAAAATGAGCCTGGACCATCTTGTCATGTCAAATAGCAGGGAAACTATCAAAGATTTCTGAGGTTTTGTTGAAATAACTCCATAGGCTTCCTTTAGCTAAAGATGGGATAACTTGAGCATCAATAAGAATAATAGCTGCAGTGGATTGAATCATATCAAATATGTTTAAATCATTGAATTCATAATGATTCTTAAAAAAACTTCATTGATTATCTTGTATGCTAGGGAATCAATTCATTATTTTAAAATATCAATAAAGAGAAAGAATTGAGCTTTTAGCCTACCTTTTCTATTTATAGTGTACTTCAGGAAAACCATATAGTTGATATTCCAGATAATAAATGAAGAATGAGAGAATTAGATTGAGTCATTGATCAGCAATTAATAAAAAAGACAGCTGGTCATTGTGTGTTTCTTGATGGAAGTACACAAAACACCTGTTAAGTATTCATGCCAAAAAAATTAATGTGAATCTGATCAAGCCTTTAGCTCTGACTGCTGATTTATAGGAAATAACTGTTAAAGGATACCATGGGGATTCAATCAGCAAAATCTAGACCGTGGGAAACTTCGGGACATACTGCCTGATTTCTTCAACAAATAAACTGCAAGGGGTTAGGGAGAAGGGAGGGAAGGTTTATGGATTAAAAGAGACTTGATTAGAATATCTGGACCTTATTTGTATACTGATATGAACAACCAAACTATAAAAAAAATATTTTGAGACAACTGGGGGAATCTGAACACTGATATTTGGTGATTTTAGGGGATTATTAACATTTTAAGGTACAGTATTGGCATCCTGGCTATGTTTTAAGGCATCCTTGCCTTTTTAAAGATAATATACTGAAGGTACTTATGAGTAAAAGGATATAATGTATGGGATTTACTTTACAATAATCTGGGGAAGGGAAATAGTTTGAGGTACAAGTAAAACAGGATTGACCATAACTTGATAACTGTTGAAACTGAATATGAAGGACTCTTGGACATTCATTATATTAGGTTGAGCCACAAGAAATTACTGTTATTGTAGGTCAAAAACAGTTGATCAACAATTTCATGTAGTTCAACCTAATATTGTTCTCTTTACTTTTAAATATTTTCTATAATATTTTTGCTTTTAATTTTCTATAATAAGTGAATAAAAGAGAAAAATAAACAATAAAAGTGTTTAAAAGACAATAGGGAGAAAGCGGCTGTGGCTCAATTGGTTGGGCTCCCGTTTACCATATGGGAGGCCCCGGGTTCAATTCTCGGGGCCTCCTGGTGAAGGCAAGCCAGTCCGTGCAGCGCAATGAGCTGGTGCAGCAAGATGATGCAACAGGAGACAGACAGACACAGAAAAAAAAAAAAAAAACTCAAAGCAAATGGACATAGCGAGCACAAGCAGCAAGGGGGGATAAATAAATAAATAATAAATCTTAAAAAAAAAAAAAAAGACAAAGGGAGAAGCAGATGTGGCTCAAGCAATTGAGCTCCTGCCTACCACATGGGAGATCCTGGTTTCGGTTCCCAGTGCCTCCTGGAGAAGGTGAGCTGGCACGACGGGCAGGCGTGGTGAGCTGACGCAACAAGGTGATGTGACAGAGACACAGAGAAAAGACAATGAGAGACACAACAAACCAGGGAGCTGAGGTGGCTCAAGTGATTGGGTGCCTTCTCCCACATGGAAGGTCCCAGGTTCAGTTCCCTGTGCCTCCTAAAGAGAAGACAGACACAGAGAGCACACAGCAAATGGACACAGAGAGCAGACAGTGACTACAAACAGCTGGGGCGGGGGGCGGGGGGCGGGCAATAAATAAATAAAAATCTTTAAAAAAAAGACAATAGGAAATTTGAACATTGACACACTTAAATGTTATTAAGAAACTATTGTTAATTTTTCAGTATGATAATATTATAGTTATATTTTTACAAGAGCCCTGTTAATTTCTTTATTACAATTTTATGCTTTTAGAGATCTATACTAGGGAAACAGATGTGGCTCAAGTGATTGGGCTCCCATCTACCATATAGGAAGTCCAGGGTTCAATTCCTGGAGCCTCCTGGTGAAAGGCAAGCTGGTCCGTGCAGTGAACTCGCCCATGCGGAGTGCTGGTCTGTGCAGGAGTGCTGGCCTGTGCAGGAGAGCTGGCCTGTGCAGGAGTGCTAGCCTGCTCAGAGAGCTGGCACAGCAAGATGTTGCAACAAAAAGAGACACAGAGGAGACACAATAAGAGATGCAGCAGACAGGGAGCTGTGGTGGCATAAGAGATTGAGTGCCTCTCTCCCACTCCGGAAGGTCCCAGGATAGGTTCCCGGTGCTGCCTGAAGAGAAGTCAAGCAGCTACAGAAGAACACACAGAGAGCAGAGAGCGAGCGCAAAAACATTGGGCGAGGCGGGGGGGTGCGGCAGAAATAAATAAATAAAATAAATCTTTAAAAAAAAGAGAGAGAGATATACTTATGTGTATGTGGGTAAAAATGGTATGATGGCTGGGATTTGCTTCAAAATAATCCAGTGGGGTAGCTGGTGGGGAGTGTGTGAGAGTATTGAAAAAACAAGATTGACCATGAATTGGTAAATATTGCAGCTGAATGAAGAGTCCATGGGGTTTATCATGCTATTATCTTTACTTTTGAATATGTTTGAAGTTTTCCATAATCAAGAGTTTAAAAAAATAAAAAGCACCATCAATGTGTTAATCCACTATATGTTAACTGTTAACCATTATAGCATTGTTTCCTATAATGTAGATACATTGCCCTACAAGGGAATTTCTGTGGTACCTGGAAAGATTCTTTGTTTTAATAGTTATATATTCATTTTAATGTTACCTTGTATTTATGGCAAGAAAACGACTTCAGGTTTTCCATTTATGGAATGATGTAAAGAATACTTTCAAAATAAATTTAAGAAAAAAATTAATTGACCTAAAGAAAAATATTACATAAATTATACTACCGGTATTATTCATATATAACAAAAATTATATGGTATGAGAAGAATGAAGTTTGAACCTTTATTGTGCTCTACTAACTCCATTGGTGCAAATGGTGAAATGAAGAGCATTAATAAGCTTTTCTTACATGCCCTTTTGAATGCCTGCCAGACTCTTTTTTCCCCCATTATTAGAGAAGTTGTGGGTTTACAGAACAAACATGCATAAAATCCAAGATTCCCATATACCACCCCACCACCAACACCTTGCATTGGTGTGGAACATTTGTTAAAATTGATGATAGCACATTTTAATAATTGTATTATTAAAGTCCATGGTTTAACTTAGGGTTCACTGTTTCTGTAATGTAGTTCCATTGATTTTTTAAAAAAATCTGTTACCATATATACAACCTAATATTTCCCCTTTTAATCATATTCAGATATACATATTTCAGTGCTAATTGCTGTCACAATGTTGTGCTACTATAACTACCGTTCATTACCAAAACATTTCCATCATTCCAAATAGGAACCCTGTACATTTTAAGCCTTAACTTCCCATTCCGTCTCCCCACTCCGTCCCTTGGTAATCTATATTCTAGATTATGATATTATGAGTTTGTTTATTCTAATTGTTTCAAACCAGTGAGATCATGCAATATTTGTCCTTTTGTGTCTGGCTGATTTCACTCAAGGTGATATCTTCAAGATTCATTCATGTCACATGTATCTGGACTTCATTCCTTTTTTTTTTTTTTTTTAGGTACCAGGGGCTGGGGATTGAACTTGGGACCTCATATGTGGGAAGCTGATGCTCAACCACTGAGCCACATAGGCTTCCTTGGGTTGGTTTTTTTCTTTTTCTTTTTCGTGTTGTTTGTTTTTGTTTTTTCAGGAGGCACCAGGAACCAAACCTGGGACTTCCCATGTGGGAGGTGGGCGCTCAACTGCTTGAGCCACATCCACTCCCTGGATTTTATTCTTTACAGCTGAAAAATTTTCATTTGTATGGATATACCACATTTTATTTATCGTTTCACCACTTGATGGATGCTTGGGTTGTTTCCATATTTTGGCAATTGTGAATAATGCCACTATGAACATTGGTGTGCAAATATCTGTTTGAGTCCCTGCTTTCAATTCTTTTGAAGTACCCAGTAGTGGGATTGCCCGGTCATATGTTTATTCTTTTTTTTTTTTTTTTAAAGATTTATTTTATTTATTTCTCCCCACCCCCTTGTTGTTTGCACTTGCTGTGTCTGTTCGTCTTCTTTGTTTCTTTAGGAGGCACCGGGAACCAAGCCCAGGACCTTCAATGTGGGAGGGAGGTGCCTAATCGCTTAAGCCACCTCTGTTCCCTGCTTTGTTGTGTCTCTCGTTATGTTGTTCCTCTTGTGTTTCTTGTTGCATCATCATGTCACGCCAGCTCGCCGTCCTGCCTGTCCTCTTTAGGAAGCACTGGGAACCTCTGCTCCCTGCTTTCTTGTGTCTCATTATGTTTTTCTTCTTGTGTCTCTTGTTGTGTCATCTTATTGTGCCAGCTTACCACACCTGCCTCTCGCGCCAGCTTATTGTTTTCTTTAGGAGGCACCGGGAACCGAACCATGGATCTCCCATGTGGTAGGCGGGAGCCCAATCGCTTGACCCACATCCACTTCCAAGTTATTCTATACTTAGCTTTCTGAAGAACCACCAAACTGTCTTCTACTGCAGCTGCACTCATTTTACATTGCCACCACCAATGCATGAGTGCTCCTATTTCTCCACATCCTCTCCAACCTTTGTTATTTTCCATTTTTTTAATAGCAGACATTTTAATGGGTGTGAAATGTATCTTGTGGTTTTGATATGCATTTCCCTAATGGCTAATGATGTTGAGAATCTTTTCTTGTGCTTTCTGGCTATTTGTTTATCTTCTTTGGAGAGATGTCAATTCAAGTCTTTTGCCCATTTTTTAATTGGGTTGTTTGTCTTTTTGTTGTTAAGTTGAAGGATTTCTTTATAGATTCTGGATAGTAAACCTTTATCAGATATGTGGTTTCCAAATATTTTGTCCATTTGTGTAGGTTGTTGTTTTACATTCATGATACAGTCTTTTCAGGAACAAAAGTTTTAAATTTTGGTGAGGTCCTATTTGTCTGTTTTTTCTTTTGTTGCTCGTGCTTTGGGTGTAAAGCCTAAGAAACCATTGCCTAACACAAGGTCCTGAAGATGCTTGCCTACTTTTTCTTCTAGGAGTTTGATAATTCTAGCTCTTATATTTAGGTCTTTGATTATTGTATATGGTGTAAGATAGGGTTCCTCTTCCCCTATTTTTGCAAATAGACAGCCAGTTTTCTCAGCACCATTTGTTGAAGAGACTATTCTTTCCTAATTGAGTAGTCTTTGCCACCTTGTCAAAAATCAGTTGGCCATAAATGTGAGAGTTGATTTCTGGGCCCTCAATTCAATTCCATTGGTTTATATGTCTGTCCTTGTGATGGTACTATGCTGTTTTTATTACTGTTCCTTTGTAATAAGTTTTAAAATAGGGAAGTGTGCATCTTCCAGCTTCTTTCTTATTTTTCAAAATGGCTTTAGCTATTCAGGACCCTTTACCCCCAGTAAAAGGACCTTCCCTCTTTTGAAGGAAGGTATATTTTATATAAAACCCTATTCTTATGTATTTCTTCAAAGGCTTTAATCCTACTAAGAAATTACAGAGGATGTGTTTTATTGTTGTTACAGAATGTCATACCCAGGCTATCCCCCCACCGGCTACCCACCTTTCCCTGGATATCCTGTAAGTATTGCCACTTATAGCACTAAAATAGCTTGGAACAGTATTGAATAGGACTAGCCCATGACAGATCTGAGAGATCTGCTAGACCAGGGCATAAACTCAAATGCCTAGAGGGACTGAGTAGAATAAGTGAGTGAAGGCTGGTATTACAGCAGAACTAGGGAGTACTCACCTCATATATGGAATGCCAGCAGCTACTCAGCTGTAGCCAAAGGTGGCCAAGCAGGCCCAGTGTTGCTAGATATTCCAGTTTTTCAAATAAAGCCAGAAATCTGGATTTTATGTGAAATTGTCAACATTTTAAACATTGGAAATTAATTTTTAAAAATGTTAAATGCTGTATGGGGCAATAAAACATGTATGTTAGCTAAATCCAGCCCATGAGTCACTAGTTTTTTTTTTGTTGTTGTTGTTTTTTTTCTTTTTGTGAGTTACCAGTTTTTAACCTTTGTGTTAGAAGGTTTAAAACCTTAAGAAAGCCTTGACTCAGAGACTACAAAGTCCAGTGGATTCATTGGCCCGGAATTTGTAGTTCTGAGACTTAGTATTTAGAGTATATTTTATAAATGTACTATAAAGTTCTATCTTGCTGATATCTCTACTACTATGAGGACTAAATTCATAGCTGAGGCAGAAATAAGAATTATGTATTTCAGTTTTCTACGTATTTCAGGCTGCTTTCTAACCTGAGAATAGGAGCGGCTTATACAGGTTATACAGGATACACAGGTGTGTATCCTTATGTAAAGTGAATATGTAGCTCTCCTGAATTTACCACAGGTGAAATTAGAATTATGAATATGTTCCTAAGTTCCCATGTACTAAACTGGACTCTGGCAACCATTTCAGTCAGGGTAGGCTAATTGCTGAAAGAGAAAACTTCAAAATCTCAATGGCTTAACATAATAAAATTTTCTTGCTTACTTCAGTCTCCTGGAAGTCAGTGGGAGGGGAAGGAGGGGTGGAGGAGAGTTCATTCCATGCACCTTTCAGGTTTCCAGGCTCCTTCTGCAAACTGGGTCTCCAATCCTCTTGGGCACTGGAGTCCTCCACTGGATCCTCTGCTTCCGGCCAGCAGATGATGAGAAAGACAGAGGAAGAGAGAGAGAGAGAGCGTGGCAGATTGGGCAGGAGGTCTTTAGAGGCCAGGTTACAAATCTATATTCATTCACCAGGATTCAGTCATGTGGCCCTACCTAACTGCAAGGGGGTTTGGGAAATGTAGTCTAGCTTTGTACCCAGGGGAGAAAGGGCTTAGTGAACATGTAACAATTTCGCCACACATAGATGTTGTCTGGTCTGAACTAAGGTCCAGAAACAGTAACTTGCCCCAAAATGTCGCACACAGTGCACTACTCAGGTCACCTTTATAAATTCCAGATATGTTGCAAGAGAGCAATGAATTCCTCTCTTCAGGATAGAGAAGAGATATTTTTCTTATTTCCAGATACTAGGAAATGAAGGAATTAAAGAGCTTAGTTAGTTGTTCTGAAGTCGTGAGGTTTAGAAGGAACTTGGTTCTTACTCCCAAATAGTGAAACTGAGGCCTCTTGCCTAACCCAGGTAGAATTAAATTTAAGGAGTTCTGACAAACAAGTATCCTGATAAATGATTATAAGATATCAAGATTTCTAATGGGATTTGTAAAATGTTAAAAAAACAAACAAACATGCTAAACCTTAAAGTTAACACTTGTTTGTTTTTTAGATCAGTGATACATATTTCTCTATGATCACATGCATTTGAAAATGTTTCTGATTTTCAGCCTGCAGGTCAGGAGTCATCTTTTCCCCCACCAGGTCAATATCCTTATCCTAGTGGCTTTCCTCCAATGGGAGGAGGTGCCTATCCACCAGCACCAAGTAGTGGCTACCCAGGAGCTGGAGGCTACACTGTGCCTGGAGGTTATCCAGCCCCTGGAGGCTATCCTGCTGCTCCACAGCCAGGAGGAGCCCCATCCTATCCTGGAGGTGAGTGATGGGGCTTGAAATTAGTGATGATACGGGATTGCCGTAGCACTTTTTCCTTCTCCCATTTATCCTTTTCATTCTTGCTTGTCATGCTTAACTTATTCTCTACCTCAGGACATAGCTGGCACGAGAGAGGGATAAAGATTCTCAAGGGGTATGAAAGCTGGGAGCAGTCTTTAAAAATTCATTCTGAAAGGAATTGGAATAAATTTCAGGGTAATAAAGAATCGTTACATAACACATTGCTTTTTTGTTTGTAACCTTAAGAACTGATTAAGAGACTTCAATATCTAGGTAGTATGGCTGATTTTTAGAACAGTTTTGTCCAAAGCTTAAAAAAAAAAAAGTAATACTTTTATATTGAAGTTAGTAAGGAAGATGAACAAAGTAAGTTTTTAAATTTATATTTTAACAGGGAAGGAGTTGTGAGAAGTTGAATTTAGACAGAAGGGGGCTACTGTTATTAGCATTAAAGCACATTTTCTGCTATTAATAATAAACATTTTTTCAAATCTTATCACTGTGGCTTATTTAATGATTTTTTTTCTCCAGTTGCTCCAGGCCAAGGATTTGGAGCTGCACCAGGTGGAACAGCCTTTTCGGGCTATCCGCAGCCACCATCACAGTCTTATGGTGGTGGCCCAGCACAGGTCCCAATACCAGGTCAGTACCAGTTGTTCAGAGGAAAAACAATTCCATGATATTTTGAATTTTTTAATTGCCATTGGGAAAACTTAGTTTATATTTATAATAGTCTTCAGTCAATATTTATACTAAGTATGTCTATAAATAATTTCAAATATATGATTCCATGAGATGGATTAATTTGATGGAAAGGTTTAATCACTAATGTGGAGATAAGGGCCCACTTCTTTCTATTAAAAAGTCTGTCCCAGGGGAGTGGATTAGCTCAGTGGTTGAATGCCTGCTTCCCACGTATGCGGTCCTAGGTTCAATACGCAGTACTTCCTCCTCCTTCTCAAAAAAAAAGTCTGTCCCAAAGCCAAAAAGTAAAACCTTCACAGAGATTTCTCTGCCCATTCTTATACTACTAGTGAAAAAATCCCCAGAACTCTATCCTGACATCTTTTCCAGATAGAATCAACATTTAACCTGCTTCAAGTGTTAAAAAAAAAAAAAAGGCATTATTTACTGGATCTTATGTAGGAAATGTCCTTTGACCAAAATGTCCTTATGACCAAAGTTGGTTTCAGATTTAGTAAATTATAATATTTTTAAAATTACCCTAAAAAAATTACCCTAGTGAATAATAGTGTAAATGTTTTCATATGATTCCATATTAATAATAATCAATGATGTTTTGAAAACTAAATCATTTAAGACCTGTTTCTTTGTTTGGTTTTTAACATGTAGGTGGCTTTCCTGGAGGACAGATACCTTCTCAGTATCCTGGAGGACAGGCTCCTTACCCTTATCAGGTATTTTTGCTCCTACTTTTTAAATTTAGTCTGGGTAACTCGATAATGCCAAAGAAGGTCACTGTTCTTTTGCAGATATTTGAAGCTTCCATGAGGCAGAGGAGATGGTCTCTCACAGTAGCTTAAGCTTTAATTTCTGCTTCTGATAGACTCCTTGCTCTGTTTGGTCCATCTGCTTTTAAGTAGTGCTCTAGTAACTTTGATAAGACAAGCATAGGTCCTTCTCATAAGTGGTGATGCCGGTAACTTTTTCCTAGACATGCAGTTTTGCTCTTGGCATTGGTTTTAGTTCTTTTTTTCTCTTCTTTCCCTTCCCTGGCAATTATAACTATGAACTTAGGTAAGTGAGTGATTGGTATTTCTGGAAGTATTTTATGATGGGTGTAAGGGGTGATTTTCTACTTTGACCTTCGTAATTTTCCACTCTTCTTTCAGATCAATACAGAATCCTTTCCTTCCTATCCTGTTTTCTCTCCTGTTTCTTTGGATTATGGCAGTGAAGTGAGTAAGGTTTTCTAATGTCCACTAATCACTAGGTCTTCTGTATGTGCTTTCATTTGTTTTCGATATCTCATGTACTTATCTTTCACAACTTTCTAGAGTTCAGCTGTTTGTGTTATATGTCCCTGTAGTGCCTGGCAGGGCTTTAAACATGATAACCAATTAATGTCTGTTGAATTCGTTTCTCATTCATCCCAGAAGTTTCCCCATTTATCAAATCTTTGCCCCATCTTTGTATAGCTCCTTATTTTTATTTTTTTTTAGCTCCTTATTTTAAGACTAAGTTTCATTCTTTAATTGCTTTGTTAATTCTTTTATGTCCTGTGCAAGTTACTTGGAACATAAACAGTTTGTTCTTATGTTTATCTTTATCCTGATTTTCTCATTGATTTCCATACTGCATATTTATGAAGATTTGGCATTTTCAATCTTGTTTCGGCTGGGGTAGACGATGAAGTACAGTAGTAGAAGCAATGTTTTGGTTCACTCTCTTAATTTGAGGAATTTGAGCTCTAGGGAGGTTTAGAAACCTGTCCAGGGTCACACAGCTAGTGAAAGACAAAGCTGTGGCTAGATCTTAGGTCTTCTGACATCTAGATCAATATTCTCTGTTACAGTGCTGCTTCTCTGAACAATAAATTATGTTCCTCCAAAGCACATAGTAAATTGCTTTCAACCGTTTTTTATTGTTGAAGTTGGTTGTTAGTCATATAAATCTGTAGCAATTTTAATCATTTTTGTATGAGACTTTTGCTTTTATTTTAGTTTAAGCATGTATACAATTTAATTTAGGGACATCATTTTAGCGCTCAACAAAAAATATTTTTAAACATAAAACACTAAAAGTAAAACACATACACACATGTATGTAATTTATTTTATGTAACAATATCCATGTTCAGATAGACCTAAAACCAATAGGTGAAAGTTAACAGAGTGGTAGACATTGGGAGAGCTTTTAGATGGAAATAGAATAGGCTATCTTGTGAAGTAATGAGCTCCATATCATGAAAATCCTTGGTAGAGAGTGTCTATCAAGGATGGTGTAAAGAAAATTTCTGTCTTAGGTGGGCAGTTGGGCCAGGTGACTTCCTCTGGGTGAGCCAACTCTCAATTCTATTTTGGTTTTTCATCAGGAAGGTTAGAATCAAATGGAGATCAAAGGGTAAAACTTCTGGTGCAGATAGGGTAGGGCTTTGTTCTGTTGGGAAGTCTCTCCTAGTTAGAATTTTGGCCTCAAGAACCAAGACTCTGACTTCTTTGTATTCAGTATAATGCCTGGAGAATGGTAGCAATCTTATTGAAGATTCAAACTTAGACTTCCAACAGAGCTGAAAAATGGAATGGAATTTTAAAATTTTTTTTTGAAAGAAGAGGATGGCAGGCAATGAGAATCATCAAACAGTACATAATGAGGGTTAGTTTCTCTTGCTGTCTAGTCCAGTGTATTATAAACAAAGGCTTTTGTCTACTTAGGATTTTAGTGACAGTGGTTATATCAAAGGAAACTTTTGTGGTTTTTTAATATTTATTTAATACCTTATTTTAAAAATACAGTCCCTGTTTTGTTTTCTGGTTTATTTCCTTATAAGATAGATGAAGAATATTGTATCTTCTGGACTCTCTAACCATTACTTTCATTTTATGCTTTCCTTTATTATAAAATGTTTTATTTCATATCTAATAATTAGGACTCATATAGGAAATGAAAATATGATACCAAAATTGTATTGCTTATCTGAGATCTAGTTGGACAACTCATGTTCTATCTACTTCACTGAAACCATTATTATATTCCTCTATCTTTAAATCAAACACTGCCACTCATCTTACACTATCTAAGGGTTAATCTCTTTTCTCCCCTATTCTATCAGCAAAGAAACCAAGGCTTAGAGTGTGACTTTAATATCACAAGCTTTACCATCTTCTCTCCTATAAGTTTTGATATCTGGCCATCTGTTGGCAGGAGAGAAATCTGTCCTGAGGTAGAATAGGTCTTTCCTGCCTCTTCCAGAATGGGCCCTGGTAATAAAATACTCATATCCTTGTCCTAAATCCCAAACACGGGCCTCGTTGCCCAAGAGTGATGTTTGGGGAAGTCTCCCATTGTCTTCTTGTCAGCAGAGAATCCTGACTTGAATTTTATGTCTTCTGTTTTCAGTCTGCTGCAATGACTCAGGGCACTCAAGGAACAATCCGACCTGCTGCTAACTTTGATGCATTGAAAGATGCAGAAATTCTCCGAAAAGCAATGAAGGGTTTTGGTAAGGAAAACAGATTTTTGTCTTTATAATATATTTTTGTTATTATAAAAAGTTAAAGGGGGGCGGATGTGGCTCAAACGGTTGGGTATCCATCTGCCATATGGAGGGACCTGGGTTCAATTCCTGGGACCTCCCAGTAAAATAAATTAAAAAAAAATAAATAAATAAAAAGTTAAACTGAATGATTTTAAGGTAAAAATAAATCTTATATCATAAACCAAGCTTATGTGTCAGCCTGTGTGCACACACCTCAATTTAATTCGGTACCAAGTGCCTTAAAGCATTCAGAAGAATAGCCTGAAGGTGTGCCCAGCGTGGACTTTTTTCTTAGTTAAACATGTATGATTCTTCCAGGGACAGACGAACAGGCAATTATAGATGTTGTAGCCAACCGTTCCAATGATCAAAGGCAAAAAATTAAAGCAGCTTTTAAGACCATGTATGGCAAGGTATGTTTTCTCTTTTCTGGAGTGAGCATGGCCAGTGACCTGTAGACTGATACTATCTTTTTATTAGTACTTGTGGTATAAAGTAAAGAAAACTAGAAGAGACTTCAGAAGTGGTGTATTCACTTTTTATTTCTCCTAAAAGCCTTTTTAATTCTAGACTAGTCCTTGATCTCGTAGTCATACCTTGTTCTACATCTCATATGTGATAAATGTTCAATAGAATATGATCATGATCATCATCAAGAGCTTAATGGTTCTCAATCTTCTCTTTACAGTAAATTTAAGAACTTCATTGTATAACCCCTGCTTATTCTTGGTCCTCAGCATCATCTTCTACTCCTCTCCCTTCCTCTAATTACATCCTTTATTTCTATATTACTGTTATGTAGCTCTTCTTGCCATTTCCTATGCACACCATGATCTTTCATACTTCTTTGCTTTGTACATGCTATTCTCTTGACCTAGAACACTATTTCCTCTTTATCTGCTTGGCAGACTTCTTCAAGATTCAGTTTAAAATATCAGCTATGCTGAAGAATAGCAGAATTTATCTGCCTCTTCCATTGTGATTTCATAGCATTTTGTAAAGCCTCTGCTATCACTAATCTCATTGCCAGTGCCCCCCTAAACTGTGAGCTCTCCTGAGGCAAATCCTATCATATTCATTTTTGTATTTATTGTATCAAGTACAAGACCAGGAACAAGTAGCCACTTAATATTTGTTGAATGAATCATCAATAAGTAAATCCAGCAAGTGTCTATGGCTAAAAAAGTACCTTAAAGGAAAAACTGGGCATCATTGGTGTGGCATTTAGATAGGAATCCTAAAACTTCCCTGACATCCTCTGGATCTAGTTTACTTTTCTCAGAATGGAGGTAGAGGTGCATTGATTAGTCCTACCTTGCCTCTTCTACTCTGCCCTTCTCTCTCTGTCCAGCCCAGATCACTTCTTTAGTCTTAAGGTTGATCATGTGAAATATAAACCCTGGATTTCTTTAAGATTAAACATCAGACTCACTTTTCTCACAAAAGTATTTTCCATATTGTAAATTTCTTTAGTTGATACATAGACAGTGCTGTGCTATCTTGAATTATCTCATATGTTGCTTTAGAATGAAAACTAAACTCACAGCCTCCTTTCCTACCCCCAGCTACCCTCTTCTCTTGACTCCCTATTAATTAATAAAAATACTTTTCTACTAAATTACCATGGAGTCATCTCTGATTCCATTTTCTTCTTTATCAGTCAGTCAGTGACTACTGAATGCCAGACACTGCATCCTCCTAGCAACCAATTATTTACTATGTCATGTTGATTTAATCTATAAAATGGATCTTGAAAATGTATCTTCTATCTACTTTTTTTCTTCCTTCTTCTGTTGATGCCACTAAAGTCTAAGCCTTCATTACTTCTTATCTAAGTATTCCTATAGCCTAAAAGAGCTCATCTTAGTCATCATAGTCCACCTGTATATTGTTGGTGCATTCATACCATTTTCTTGCATAAAAGTTTTCACTGGCTCCTCCCAGCAAACAGAATCAGGTCCACATTCTTTAACTTGGCATCCAAAGTAATAATCCAAGCATATAGTTATAACTTTGTTTTACTAATGTACTATAAAAATCTTCCGCTCTAACAAAATTGGTCTTTTTATTGCTCCATTGAACAAGTTTTGCTGATTCTTACTTCTGTACTACTTGCTTTTCAGCTCTACTAGAGCATCAGAGTCTCTGTGGAACTAAAAACACACACAGAATCTCTGAGTCTTAGTCCTAAAAAAAAAAAAAAAAAAAAAATTTAAGCTCCATAGATGATTTTAATGCATAGCCAAGGCTGGGAACCACTTCTCTGTTCCTTGTTTGAGTTCTTTCTGCTAGCCTGACTTACCTTTCTCATTCTTTGCCTGCTAGTTTTTATATACCCAAGACCTACAGTAAAAGCTTTCTTTGGGTTCTCTAACCCAACTTTCAACTTTCTCTGTTACTTATTTCTGTGCTACATATCTGGTGCTGTAGTACGGTTGCCTTATGTTATCTCTTTTTTGATGTTTATCTTATGTTTCTAAATAAGAGTAAGATGGTGATGATTTATACTTCCTTATAGAACATAGAACAGTTTCTTGTACTAAATAAATATCTGTTTATCATTTTGTCAATTTGAGTTATTCTTTGTTTCATGTACATCTTGTCTTTGCACAGTAAGACTTATTGATAGAATGAATAAACTAAATTTGTTGAATTGTAACAAATGTTAAATGTATATCTTTACTTCTTGGTATGTAATATTCAGATTTGAAATTTAAGTTTTCATAAAGCAATTACATTTTTCCATATTTTCCTTAAAAGATTTAAGCAACAAAATTTGGTGAGCACATATACTTAACTTGTAGTTTGAATTAAACAGGATTTAATCAAAGATCTCAAATCAGAGTTAAGTGGAAATATGGAAGAACTGATCCTTGCTCTGTTTATGCCATCTACGTATTATGATGCTTGGAGTTTACGGAATGCAATGAAGGTACTATTTCTATATGTAATTGACTGTGTGTTTATCTTATCCTATTTTGTACAACAAATTATGTACAAATTATTATCCTGTTATGCACAACAAATTATGGCTGTTACGAATTTATAGTGATAGTTAACATTATCTTATATTATCTGAATATATAGATCTTCTCAGTTCTGGAGGTCAAAGAAATATTTGATGGAATAGTGAGATTTAATTGCTTTCAGAGATTTTGTTTTTCTTTTGATTAATTCCCCCTTTCTTTCATTTCATATAGGGTGCAGGAACTCAGGAACGTGTCTTGATTGAAATTTTGTGCTCAAGAACAAATCAGGAAATCCGAGAAATTGTCAGATGTTATCAATCAGAATTTGGACAAGACCTTGAAAAGGATATTAGGTCAGATACCTCAGGGCATTTTGAACGTTTACTTGTATCCATGTGCCAGGTGAGTATAGCATGAATGTTTGTGTGTTGGTGGAGGGAACTTTCTTTACTGCCTACTGCTAGTGAGCATTTCTTTATTCCTTTTAGTATTTTGCCCTCTTGGAATCTTGCCATCATTTAGAGTGACAACACAGAATCCAACATACAGATTTCTTTGTAGTCACTTTTGAGATTTATTTCTGCAGATCTGGGTTTTGCAAGCAATCAGAAATTAACTCCTTAAGGTTGTATGGATTCAGAAATCAACTTGAAGTTCTGTAGCTGGGATAGGAATGACTCTACTTTTTTTGTTGTTGTGGTGGTTCTTTATGCCCTTTTATTATGGAAATGGCATCTGTAAGCTTGTACTTGTTTTTGTTTTTAAGGATTTATTTATTCATTTATTTACTTTTATCCATTTTTACCCCCCCACCCCATTTTTGCTGTTTTTGTGTACATTCGCTGGGCAACTCTCTGTGTCTGTTTCTTGCCCTCTCTTCTCATCCTTCTCCTCCTGTCTTCATTGGGATTTGATCCTCAGAACCTCAGACGTGGGAGAGAGGTGTCTCACCGCCTGCACCACCTTAGTGCCTGGTTTTTCGGCTCATCTCGTCTTGGCTTTCCCTTGTGTCACTCTCCTGTTAAGTCATCATCTTGCTGCATAGCTCACGGGGCCTGACAGCGTGCCCACACGCGGGGCCGGAATGACTCTACTTTTAAGCCTTCATTAAACTTAGTGCTGCCATTGAAGTCAGGCCATCAGCTAAGGACATGCTGGACTTCCATGAAAGTGCTATAGGAAGTGAGAACTGTGTGAGGAGAGCCAGAAATGCAGAAGACTGTTTCAGGGTTCACAGTAATATTATGGTTAGCACCTCCCTTATTTTATTCCACAGATGTGCTGGAGAAGTGGCTGAAAAGACTCTAAAATAGGGTATTTGGAATGATACTAGAAACACACTTGGAATGAGATGAGAATGTATTTGAAAGAGATGATGTGAAAGACTAGAATGCTGACTCTATTGGCTGTCCTGATAGTGCACAAGGTTAGGCAGTCTAGAGGGATGTAAAAGTAGAGGAGAGGTGCTTAAGAGTGAGAGGAAGCTTGTTGCAGAAAAGATAGTGTGGAATTGTGAGTGGATGATAAAAGAAACCAAATGAGTTAATGGAAATTGAATTTAGCTACAACAGAGTAACAGAGCAGGGGAGTAGGTTATGATTACAAAAGAAGAACAAAAGGAGAAAAAGCAGGAACAGAGACTATTTAACGCTAAAAGATTGTATCAAGACTACATGAAAAAAAAAAAAAGACTGCATGAGATGCTGAGGTTTTTTTAATGCAGGGTTCAAGGCCCAGCTACTTTATAAAGCAAAGGGACATCTTCCAGGGAGTGAGCAGAAAACTGGCCTCCTAGGAAAAAGAGACTGTCCAGTTGTTTGAATCTAAAGGCAACAATCTGGAAAGTTTTTCCTGAGCACATTTTCCTGTGCTATGTTCTGTTGCCATTTAGAATATGCTTCTGCATATACCTTGCACCATGTGCTCTTTACTTCAAAAGACAGTACACTTTCAAGGAATGCCTCTCCATTTTTTTTTCTGAGACATAGCACTGAGACTCTAGGGGGAAGCCTTTTCTTTGTTTATGTTTGTGTTTCTATTTTTTTGAGTGAAATCAACTGCTCATGTAAGCTTAAACAAAAGTTTAAGGCCTGTTTCTTCTAACCTCCCCCTATCACCTTCCCTCTCTCCTAACCCAGGAGAGATTTTGGTGCACAAATTGACACAGTCTTGCTGAACTTAAGTGACTTATAGGTTCCTTTAAAATATTCATGTGTCATTTTTATGTGTGTATACCTAAGTATTCATAAATACTTAGATATTAAGATTACATTTGGATGAAGGAAAGGAAGTAGTGAAACCTTCATATCATATATTCCCTTCTTATACTTAAATTCTTTGAGGGCAGGAACTTTTTCTCGCCCTGTTTCTACCACCTAGCATAGTACCTGGCACACAGTAAGCACTCAATACTTTTTAGTTTTATGAATGAATATGAATATGAATAATGCAGATTAATTTTAAATTACAGCTAAGGAGAGCTCTAATTTCTCTATTTGAGTAGTACTTTATATCTGCTAGCAGAAATATTTTTGATTGTTTTTATTTTTTTATTTTTATTTTTTTTATGGAAAATGTTCTGGTTTAATTTAGCTCTCAAAGTCCTGAAAGCCTCTCATTTTAACATGACCTCATTAAACTATGATCATAGATTATAAAGTCAAAAGATGACAGTCTAACAAAGTGCTAGTATAATTTCTTTGGAAATGAAAGATATGCTTGACAAACTTTATGCATTAACCTTTAATAAATTGTCCCTTTAAATCCAAAAGTGACTAGATTGGAAAACTTTTTTTAATAGAACTTGTATTATTTTCTCCCAATTCCTGCCTTCCTCTTTTGCAGGGAAATCGTGATGAGAACCAGAATGTAAACCATCAAATGGCTCAGGAAGATGCTCAGCGTCTCTATCAAGCTGGTGAGGGGAGACTGGGGACAGATGAATCTTCCTTTAATATGATTCTTGCCACAAGAAGCTTTCCTCAGCTGAGAGCTACCATGGAGGCTTATTCCAGGGTATGAGCTTTTCTTTTGTAGATTTGGCATCTGTTTTAAGGTATGAAAATATTTAACCCTTATAATTTTTGTTTGTAGATGGCTAATCGAGATTTGTTCAGCAGTATTAGCCGTGAGTTTTCCGGATACATTGAAAGTGGTTTGAAGTCTATCTGTAAGATATTTTTATATTCTCCTTTGCTTTGTTTTTAAATAAGGGAGTCCCATTTGAATAGTTGTTCTCATTAATGAATGGTAATCAATATAGCTTAGGCAAAGGCTGAGCTAATCCTGTGTTTTTATATCCAATTCACTGTGAATGGTTGATGGTGTGGTCACATAGGGCTTTCTTACAATTATTTGGCCTTTATTCTGTATGCCCTTCTTGATGACTGTGCAAGAATATATTACAGATTGTATCTCTTCCTTAAGGTGGTTGGAAAAGCCTGAAGGAACTACAAGTTCTACCAGACAGTGTGTCATTTTGAGCCCCTAGAATACTTGTCAAGTCCTCAACTACTCAGTCCATGAGACCTTTTTCCCTCTTGAAATTAAAAAAATAATTTCTGGTTTCCTGACATTCAGATGTCTAACAAAATGAAAGTTTCTTTCCCCTAGATAATATAGGACTAAGGAGAATGGTATTAATAATGGAATATATTACAAATATTATTATAGTAATGGTAGCTAAAGTAATAATGTACAATTTGAAGAAAGAAAATTTACTAAGTGAATTTTCTAAGAGAGAAAAGGTCAGATTTCTGAGCATTATCACAAATCTTTGTTCAAATCTGTGCTTTAAGATTAGAATGAGGGAAGCGGCTGTGGCTCAATCAGTAGGGCTCCCATTTACCATATGGGAGGCCCCGGGTTCGGTTCCCGGGGCCTCCTGGTGAAGGCAAGCCCGCCCGCACGGCGTGGTTGGCTGGCCCGGCGAGCACAAGCAGCAAGGGGGGGATAAATGAATAAATAAATAAAATCTTTAAAAAAAAAAGATTAGAATGAAACTCATATCCATCTCTTAGCCAAATGATATTCTTGACTTCTAGAATTACTATTTTAGTCAGTATTCCTTTTAAGTAAGATGCTACTAAAGTACAATTGCTACAGATTTTCTCACTTTAAGGGGAAATGTTTGAAGAATTTAAGTTACTGCATCTATGGAGAGAACATAAGATTTGTTGTCCAGAGGGATTCATCTAGAATTGAAGGTAGCCTATCTGATGCAGCTGGAAAGAAGGATGGATGCTGAAAACAGTCAAGGGGAGAAAGTTTCCAGCTCACCTTAGATTTCCAATATAGTTACATAGGAAATAACCAAAGGCAGGACATAAGTGATAAATGAAGCTAGAGGGTAGACCTGTTTGTCAAATGAAGCTAATCATAGCTTATTCTTCAAAGCAATGATTCCATGTTTGAAACACTTCTGTCTTGCAGTGCAGTGTGCCCTGAACCGCCCTGCCTTCTTTGCTGAGAGACTGTACTATTCCATGAAAGGTGCTGGCACAGACGACTCTACCCTGGTCAGGATTGTGGTCACTCGTAGTGAGGTAAGGCTTTCTCTTCCTGTCTGGTCTTACTGGAATTTTGAATGTTGATTTCTTAAAAGTTTCTTACTTGGTTGTCAATCCCTTAAGAATGATGTTGAAAAAGAACTCTGTCACTGCTGCTAGAGATGTATATAGCACCCTTTTTACTTTTCTTATACTGTGATAGGGGCTTGCCCTGGTGAAAAAGAACATTGTGCCTCAATGAAGGCAATACCAAGAGATTTTCCTACTTGAGAAGGTCTATGGAGAATACTGGGTTATGGGAAGTTGGAAGATATTTATCTTTGGATTTTAATTTTGCTTCAGTAAGAAAGTTGTATGAAAGACCTATGCGGAAAAAAACCAAAACAACAACCAAAAAAAAAAAGACCCATGCAGATTAATACTATTGGGTATCACATAATTCTTGAAATATAGCATTCCTTATTAATTATAAAAGAATTTTTAAAAATTCATCTATCTCTTTACCTAAATATAGCCTCAAATGTTTTTTGTTTTCCTCCAAATGTTTTTTAAATAATTTTTTTGGAATAACAGATGAAAGTGGTACTACTCTTACCCAGTATTTTTACAGATCAGTGAATCAGACCTTCAGTAGGTGATACTAGCACTGGTTTGAATGCTAGCTACAAAATGTCAGTTACAAGGTTCCCCCCTCCCCACCCTCCTTTTAAAATTAGGACCCTTTCACTATTAAAGAAGAATTATAATAAATAGCAGTTTTCTTTGTGACAAATGTTTCTAACATCAGAAATCTCATCTCTTATGTAGATTGATCTTGTACAAATAAAACAGATGTTCAATCAGATGTATCAGAAGACCTTGGGCACAATGATTGCAAGTGACACCAGTGGAGATTACCAAAGGCTTCTAATGGCCATTGTGGGCCAGTAGAAGGAATTGTTTTTAAATAAATGGAGCTATTCATAGTTTATTCTTCAAAGCAATGATTGATCTGCATGCAGCAATATCAACCATCACCTAACCAAAAAAGCTTCTTACTAAGGACTGTGTCAGGGTAGTGTGCTCAGTTTGCACATGTTGTTATTGCCTTAATTCTAATGTTAATTTTTTTCTCTACATACAATCAATGTAAAGCCATATCACAATGGTGTAGTAATAATGTAATGTTTGTAAAGCATAATTCTCACTGCTCTTAAACTAATCAGGACATCAAATTGAATAAAAATCGCACCAATCTCTCAATTCTGTGTAATAATATTGAATTTTAAAAAAAGGCTGCTGAAAGTTCTGCCTTGCATAGTCCTACTCAGTCTATTGGACAGTTAGAGTTGGTAGTGTGTCAAAACTGTATTACTTTTTTAAAAATGCAGCTATTTTGACCTAAGAGAATAATTTGCATCTTATTTTGTATAAATTGGTATTAAATACTTAAATACTTTCCATGTAGAAAATAGATTGTTACCTGTGGTAACTTTTTAAAAAGGGGTTAAAGGTTTATATGCATAAAATATGTAGCCTACTTTTATGTCTACTAAAACTTTTTAAAGGTCTTTATTGGCCCTTGATTTTTAAAAATGTGTATTTATGAAAGACTCTAAAATTAATCACAATTTAATCACAATCTAAGAAAATGAAGCTTGTGACACATAATATGTGCTAAATTAGTGATTGAATATTAAAGCATCTCCTTGGGAGAATCGAATGCTGTCTCTTTGGAGAAGTAGTCTAGTAGTTCAGTTAGTGGTAGATTGCTCTGGGGGATTGCTAAACCCATTGGTTTATACCCAGTATTGAGCAATTACTTACTGGTATTTGGAGCATTACACTGAGTAGTTCGGGAAAATACAAAAGAAGGAAGTTTATAATTGTGGGGGGATTCTAAATCAAAATTAGGGAACAAAGTTAGATTCAAAATTCTGCCGAAGATAGGAATCTTATCTAATCTAGCACAAGACCTCTTGGGAGGAAGCAGATTCTTAATAAAGATTTGGTGAATGATTGTACTAAAAATTGAGGGGAGGATTCGTAAATAACAATTATAATTTGCTAAATATTTGTTTTGTGTAAGTACTAGGGGGTATACACAGTAGTATAAGACACAGCCTCGGGAAGCGGCTGTGGCTCGATCAGTGGGGCTCCCGTTTACCATATGGGAGGCCCCGGGTTCCGTTCCCGGGACCTCCTGGTGGGGGCGGGCCGGCACGGCGTGGTTGGCTGACCCAGCGAGCGCAAGCAGCGGGGGTGGGGGTGGGGGGGAACTTTTGAGCAATTGTGGTACAAGGCAAAAGCAAAATAAATGGGTAGAAGGAAAATGGGCTAAGGTAGATGTGATTAATTTTTATAAATATTTTTAAACAGCTTTATTATGTAATTAATTTTTTAAAACTTTCATTGAAAAAATTAAGCTTGGATCTGAATTTTGAATAAGTAACAGTGATGGGATTTGGTAAAGATGAGAACAGTATAGACTCTTAAGGAAAAAGGAAAGATATCAATATATTTTTAAACTTTTTTAAAAAATTGAGATATTCATATACCATAAAATTCACTCTTTAAGAAGTATATAATTCAGTGGTTTTTAGTTTATTCACACCATCACCACTATCTAATTCCATAACATTTTCATCATATCCATTCGCAGTCAGTCCCCATTTCTCCATGCCCCCAGGTCCTGGCAACTACAAATCTATGTTTTATCTCTATGGATTTGCCTATTCTGGACTTTTCATACAAATGGAATCATACAAAATGTGGCCCTTTGTGTCTTGTTTCTTCCAATTAGCTTTAACATTTTCAAGGTTCATTCATGTTGTAGCATGAATCAGTACTTCATAACTTTTATTGTAAATCTCACATAACATAAAAAGACACCATTTTAACTATTTTAAAGTGTTACAATTCAGTGGCATTTAGTACATTCACGAGGTTATGTCACCATCACTATCTAGTTCCAGAACATTTTCATCACCCTAAAAGTAAACCCTGTGCTTTTTAAAAGTCAATCCCCATTCCTACCTTACTTCAGCCCCTGACAACTACTCATTGTTTTGTCCCTATGGATTTGCCTATTCTGTATATTTCTTGTAAGTGGAATCATGCAATACGTGGTCTTTTGTGTCTGGCTTCTTTCCCTTAGCAAAATGTTTCCTAGGTCCATCCATGTTGTAGTATATATCAGTACTTCATTCCTTTGTGTGGCTATACCAAGTTTTGCTTATCCATCAATTGATGGACATTTGGATTCTTTCCACTTTTTGGGTATTGTGAATAATAATGCTATGTACATTTGTGCACAAAATTTTGCATGGACCTGTTTTCAGTTCTCTTTGGTATAGATCTAGGAGTGGAATTGCTGGATCATATGGTAACTGTTTAATGTTTCAAATAACTGCCAAAGTGGCTGCATCATTTTACAATCCCACCAACAATGGATGAGGTTTCCAATTTTCCTCATCCTCATCAGAACTTATTGTCTGTCTTCTGGATTAATTAGAGCTATCCTAGTGGATGTAAATAGCATCTTGTGTAATTGATTGGCAGTTCCCTAATGACTATTGAAGTTGAGTATCTTTTCATGTGCTTGTTGGTCCATTTTCCTATCTTCGTTGGAAAAATGTGTATTTAAATCCTTTTCCACCTTTTAATTGTTATATGTTGAGTTATAAGAGTTCTTTAAATATTCTGGATACTAGACTTTTTTTTTTTTAAGGTACCAGGGCTGGGGAATGAACCTGGGACCAACTTTGTGGGAAGCTGGCGCCCAACCATTGAGCCACATCAGCTTCCCTGAATTGGATTTTTTGTTTGTTTGCTTGTTGTTTGTTTTTCATGTTTTTAGGAGGCACGAGGAACCAAACCCAGGACCTCCCATGTGAGAAGCAGGTGCTTAACTGCTTGAGCCACAACCACTTCCTAAATAGTAGATTTTTATAAGCTGGCCTCAAATAATAATTTCCCCCATTCTATAGGTTGTCTTTTCACTTTCTTGATAGTATCTTTTTACATGCTGAAGTTTTCAATTTTGATGAAGTCCAATTTATTAACTCTTTGGTTGCTTGTGCTTTTTTTAATTTTCAAAAATTTTATTATTTCTCCCCACCCCCTTATTGCTTGTCTGTTGTGTGCTGGTCTTCTCTTTCTAGGAGGCACTGGGAACTGAACCTGGGACTTGCCATGTGGGAGGGAGGTGCCCAGTCACCTGAGCCATCCCCGCTCCCTCCTTTGTTACATCTCTCGTTGTGTTTCCTTGCTGTGTCTCTTGGTTGCATCATCTCACTGTATCATCTTGTTGTGTCCACTCACCACGCCAGCCTGTTGCACAAGCTGACTGTCTCGTTCGTCCGGGATCTGAACCTGGACCTCCTGTGTGGTAGGCAGGGCCCAGTCATCTGAGCTACACCTGCTCCCTGCTTGTGCTTTTGGTCCCATATCTTAGAAACCATTGCCTAATTGAAGCTCATGAAGAGACTGTTTTTGAGTGAGTTTTATAGTTTTAGCCCTTTCATTTAGGTCTTTGATCTATTTTCAGTTAATTTTTGTATGTGGTCTGAGGTAGGGGTCCAGCTGCAATCCTTTGCATGTAGATGCCGTTTCAGTGCAAATTCACCCACAATCCTCACTTGGAAAAAAAAATCCAGAGCAAAATGCCTTACTCAGTAACACCAGTTTTATTTTGACAATTCTTTTATTATTCATAAACACTACAACTTATGATTTTTTAAAAAATTTTATAATTTTAATGTTTTCTTATTAGTAAAAATAAAAGTTATCCTAGACAAGGAACTTCCCGTAGAGAGTGGTTATATATGTGTGTATATTTCAGTAATTTATTTTGAAATAATTTCATATGTCCAAAAAAGTTACAAAAACAGTATAAAGAATTCTTGCGTCCCCTTCACCCATATTCCCAAATCATTAAATTTTTATTGCATTTACTTCATTATTCACTCTGTGTATGTCTGTGTGCATATATCCCTTATTTTTTTTATTTTTTTATTTTATTTTATTTTATTTATTTATTTATTTTTTTTTATTATGGGTAAAAATCAAAATTCTCACAATACATACAAACATTTGCAAAATGATATATAAATATATATGCATATATGTGTATTTGCTTACAAAAATGTTATTTATATATATATATATACATATATTTTAAGAGGTGCTTAGATTACCTAAAATATTACACGGAACCCACTGGGATTCCCATGTTGCCCACCTCCCATACCTCCCAATATATCCCTTATTATTTGTCTTTTTCTAGACCTTTGGGGAGAAAATTGCAGACATGATGTATTCCCATCAATACTAACCACTCCAGGGTGTGTATTTTTCCCCAGACAGGGACATTCTCCTATATAACCAGCAAACAACCTTCTGAATCAGGAAATCAATACTAGTTCAACACTACCATCCAATCCACGGAGTCCATTTCAAATTTTGCCCACTGCTTTAACAATATGTTTTTCCTTTCTGGTCCAGAACACTATCAGGAATACATATTGTATTTAGTTGTCATATATCTTCAAACTCCTTAACTCTGGAACAGTTCCCAGGCTTTCCATGTTTTAAAGATTACAGCTCTATTATATTCTAAGGATGACCGGCAACCTGGGTTCCTTTGATGGCAGAAATACCACAAAAATGATGCTTTGCTTTTTTCAGTGCATCTCCAGGAGATATACAATGTAGACTCCTTAAACTGGTGATGTTACCTTTGATAATCTGGTCATGTTGGTGTCTTCAATTCACCATTTTCCCCTTAATTAATTAATATTTCCATGAAGTATCCCAAAACTACCCCAATATCCTATTCCTCATCAGACCTTCACCCACCAGCCTCCAATCCATTGAAGACTCCTTCCTGAATCATCCACCTCCAACGTGGTTGCCAAATGGAATTCTGTTTACATCATTCCATGGCATTCTACCATAAGATCTTTCCTCTCCATTTATTTATATCAATGTGGACTTGTATATTTTTATTTTATTCAGTGGACTGTAATCCATTCCTGACATTGTTTATTTTGATGCTCAAATTGTCCCTGATTTGACCAGTGAAAGTCCCCTTCAATCTGGGCCTTAACACTGCAACATTTTAAACTATGTATATTGCTAAGATTCAGCCATGTGCTGCGCAGCTGTTTGCTTTGGAATGTCATATTGTGAATATACCAGAGTTAATTCCGTTGATGGACATTCAGGTTGTTCCCAGGTGTTTGCTATTATTTTTTATTCCAATTCTTTAATGTTAAATTTGGAATGTATTAAATTTTTGTATTAACATCATATACCTCGAGTATTATTGTACAAATAATGGTGCAAATAATATGGTGAAAAGCAGCACCATTTTACAGTCTTACCTGCAGGGTGTAAGAGGCCACTTTTAAAATAATATCTGTATCTTTCACGGAGAAAGATTTAAATTATCTGTTTTCAAACCTGTTTGATACGGCTTTTTCTTTAAATAACTTTTCCTTTTCTTATTTACGGAGGAATATTGAAAAAAAAAAAGTCTAGAAATCAAAATAGAGAGCTGGAAAAGTTTACATTTAACCAAAACTCTTTGCTAAGGGGAAGTGGCGCTATCGGTTAATACAACAAAAGACGAGACACTAGCTCGAGTGCACCCTTCCAGAGCGCAAGCGTAGAAGCCTCACTCGGCCCCCTACTAACCCTCCCGAAAACATTATCGCGAGTCTTGGGAGAAGCTTGTGACGGTTGCCGAAATTAAGATCTCGCGAGACGTAATTTGTTGCTATAGTAACGAAAAACATTTGCCGTCGCCGCAGGTAAGAGCTATCTTTCAGAAAAGTGGTTTTCCTGGCTTTCCAGCCCGGCATCTAAACGTCACCTACCCTTAGGCGCGAACGCCCCTGCCAGCCCAGGCCTCCCCTCCGAAGTCGGCCACAGACCCCCTTCCCGCTTTGCGCCGAGACCCGCCGCTTAAGTAAGCGCAGACTTCGCCCTTGTCCACAATCCCAAACCCCCCTCATCACATCGCCTCTCTCGTCTAACTTAGGCATTTCAAATTTGACTCTTCTGCTGCAGCTTTTTTTTCTGAGCAGACAAGAACTGCGTGCCTTGTTTGGGGCAACTAGAGCCCCCACCTGACTGTCCTGATCAAAACTTGTAATTGGCCCGCATTCTTCCATTTATTATTCCACAAATAGAGGCAGCGAATGCCTCTAGCATACGTGCCTTATATGTACCAGACTGTATTCAGAGGTGTGATTGAGCATTTCGTAAAAGCTGTACTAATTCCGTTTGTGTGGTGCTTCACAGCTTAAGCAGTTTTACTATTTTTAGGGATTTTGCACAACAAATCTAGAATAGGCAGGTCAGAAGTTGTTACCCGTTTTTTCGAAGGTGAAACTGAGGCTCAGAATTGAGGCATTTCTCAGGGCCACATAGGAAACTAACCAAGGTCTCTTGAATCACAGTCCAGTCCTCATAAACAAGACAGCATGTCGTAATTGCCGCAAGAAAAGTAAAAAGTGCTAAAAGAGTTCAAAGGAAGAGCAAATGCTTCTGAGTAGGCAGGGAAGGCTTCATGGACTAAGGGGCATTTGAGCTGGATCTTGAAGGATGTGTAGCTTTTGCCTATGTAGAGAGAGAGAGTGGGAAGAGAGGAATAGGAATTCCAATAGGAAGAAAAGATGCAAAGACAAAAATTATTAAGTACGGATCATTTTTAAAAATAAAACAGCATAGGCAAGGTAAGGTGAGAAATTGATTGGCACTGCTTGATCCTAGAGTGCCTTAAATGTAATGTTAAAGTTTAATCTTGCTTAGTAGGTGAGAGGGAGGTAGTAAGACAGTGATATGGTCATATCTGTACTGTATTATGATATTTCTCTGCTTGTCTCTTCATTCTCATTTTATCCTTATTTTTTCCTCGTACTACACTGCAAGCAAACTGATATACTTCTAAGTTCTACTTAACATGACTTGCTCTTTTTTCTTTTTCCTCCCTCTTTTCCTTCTTTTTTTTTTTTTTTTTTTTGCCTCTGAACCTTCCATAATCTGTTCCCTATGCCTGCAACATCCTTCCCCCCCACCTTCAATTTAGTTTATCAAGAGATAATTCCAGGACACTTCCTATAAGGAGATTTCCCTGGCAGCCATATACACAAATGTACTCTATAATCCAGCTAGATAGCTAGGTTAGGACCCCAGTTTCAGTACTTCCTTGATGTTTGATTACATCACATTTCTCTGAAGCACAGTTTCCTTTTCACTAAAATGGAGGTTTAAGAAATACCATTGTTGTGGAGGCAGTGACCCATGAATGTCTGGGGTTAGGGAGAGCAAAAAACAGGTGTAATAGGGGGGCATTTTCAGGACTTGGGAATTATCCTGAATGACATTACAACAACAGATACAGGCCATTATATATCCGTCCATAACCTACAGAGTTGAATGGGAGAGAGTGTAAACTACAATGTAAACTATAATCCATGCTTAGTGGCAGTGCTCCAAAATGTGTTTATCAATTGCAATGAATGTACCACACTGATGAAAGATGTTGCTAATGTGGGAGGTGTGGGGAGCCAGGCATATGGGAATCCCCTATATATTCTCTGTAACATTTATGTAATCAAAGTATCTTTTAAAAAATAAAAAAAGTGGGAAAAAAAAGGAACCTGGAAGCGTGGATACTTATAAAATATGTCTCTGTCTCTCTGTCTGTCTGTCTTGTCTGTCTGTCTCTCTCTCTCTATCTCCCTTATATTTATATGTAAAGTCCTTGGTACACTGACTGGCACACAGTAAGCTATAAAGAAAAGTTCATTCTCTCCCTCTTATCCTCCCGTCTGCTTCCTGGCTTTTCTCTTGCAGCACACTCATCACACAGATTAGAACTCCTGGTCTATTTACATGTCTGTCATCCTCTCTAGAAAGGAGTTTATATCTTTTGTGTCCCCAACATCTACCACAATACCTAACTAAATGTTTGTTCAAGGAATGATTCTGATAGCAGTGAAAGAAAGTGGAGTCAAAGAGATCAGTTAGGAGGTCTTGTTTACAGTCCAGCAGAAGGGTAATGAAGGCTTAATTTGAAAAGGAAAGAAGGGGGCTGATGCAAAAGGATATTTCAAATGTAAACATGATAAGAAAGTTGTCAGGGCCACCTAGGTCTTCTTCCATGGAGACATGGAGACAAGGCTCAAGTGATCTAAACCTTTTAGGGACATGGGAAAGTGAAGGAATAGCTGAGCTGAGGCAGAATAATTATAAACTCTGAGGACAGTTGAGGTACCTTATTCTTTTTTGTACCATGGATCCTAGGCACTCATAGCATAGTATGTCCTCAATAAATGTTTGAATTGTGTTGGTAAGTTCCATTGAGTCAGAAGTCATGGCCTTAAGGGTTTTTTTTTGTTTTGTTTTTTCTTTTTAACAGTTACCTGATTTATTTTTGAAATTGTTTGTGTCAGTGTGGTAAAATAACTATAAAAGATATCTGACTAAACAAGACATATGTCAGGACCTTTCCCAATGGACTAACCATTCTATGTGGCTGCTGCTTTTCCCACTCTCAAAATATGTTTTTGTAAAACTGAGAGGTTAAGTAACCTTTTAAGGGAGCTTTTAGAGATTCGAATAAAGTTACCAAAGAACACTGAGAGGATGTGGGGGGTGGGAGGTGGGGAATGGTGGCATCCCTACATTGCTTGTCTTGTGGTGTTTTGTGCTTAATGGGTTAGTTACATGTATAAGGATCTTTATAGCACTAGCCAGTGGAATCATCCTTTTGACCAACTCCCTAAAGCACTACCTATCCATCAGCAAGAGTTGGGAAAGAAGAACAAAACAATTCTGGACATAACATTTTCCTAGGTTCTTCCCTGGTATTGGTAATGTTATAATGTGGGTACTTGTGCAGCTGTGTACATGAGGAGGCAGGTTCATTCATTCTGTTTACAGAGATCAGAGGAGACCAGACGGACTTTGCCTAGTTACCGTGATGGAGCAGGTGCCATCAACAGGCAGACCCGTGCAGATCATTGTGACAGATGGATATGACTTGGTAAAGTTATTTTGGGAAATCCTCCAAGTCCCTAGTTTATTCATTCTTCTTGAAAGTAGGTTTTCTTTTGGGCTCAGGTATCGTCAAATATCTGCCTACGGGTAGAGGAAGACATGTTGGGAGCACTAGCGGGAGGAATGGAGTTTCATGTGCATCATTCTCTACCTCCAAACCTCTTTGTCTTTACATAGTAATGGCACTTCCTCCTCAGATTTCGTGATTGTTAGTCTGTAATCAGAAATCATTCCTGTGAGTGGTTCTTCCTAATAGCAAACTACCTGGCAATTTCAATACTAAATTTAAAAGGAGTGAAACAAGAAGTGTTTCTAGTTTCCCTAGGCAACAGTTCATATATAATTTTCTTTTTCTCTTTCTTCTGAGAAGGATCTGAATTCTTCCAGAGTTTCTTTTGTGTTTAATTACATTTGATGTATTTAAATAATAAAACAACATTATGATATAACTATTTAAAATGTTTTAGAACAATAATGAAACATCAAAAAGATTCATTTAGTATTATGAAGTAAAAAAAAAAATTCACTCCGAAACAAGTTGTAATGAATGATCTCTACTTTGTTTTAAAATATGTATATTAAAAGGCATATATATAAATGTGTATGTATTTTCACTGAAAAACATCAGAAAATATATTCTAAAATATTTCTATTTACTTTTCTCAATTTTTCAAATGTTCCACAATATACTTTATAACCAGGTAAACATAATAAATGTTATTTTTCAAAACTCCAACATAATGGCATTTAATTGGATGTTATATTTAGCTACCACTAGATTTGTTTAATGACTTTCCCCCTACCCTTTTTATATTTGTGTTGTAGTTTGCTAGGAAAACATGGAAAATGCTATTTAGCCCAAGTCAGAATGGTTGCCAGGTGCTTAGGACAGTTCTCTGAGTGTAATTGTAAAGTGGCATATTTCTGCCAACAGAAAGGTTTTAAAGGAGATTCTCCAGTTACCTTTATCCGTGCAGAATTCAATCATGTGATTCTGGGAGACTCTGCAAAAATTACTGTTTCTCCAGAAGGAACTGCAAAATACAACTTCACTAGCAGTATTGAGTTCAATCCTGAAGGAGGAATCACTTTGGATGACCTTGCCCACAAACCTGTGTTCTGTAAGTCCTTGTGGTTCTAAAAATGTTAATTATATATTGAGTATGTTATGAGGAGATTCTGAGGTATTTAGTAGCTATAGTTGGGACAGTTGACCATACCTTAACTCCTTGATCTAGGATGTAACCTTGAATACATCGAGTCCTACCTGTTTCTGGCAGAAGTCACCATGGCATACAGTTTTAATCAGTTTGTATCAAAGACCTTTGATATATGACTAAGATTTGTAGCCCTTATCTCCCAAAACTGAGGTGAGAGCTCCTCCTTTGTATTCCTAATACACCCTATATTTAGGGTTGCCAGATTTAGTGTGCATACACACACAAAGTACAATATTTGGGACATGCTTATACTCAAAAGTTGTTTGTTTCTCTGAAATTTTAATTTAACTGGGCATCCTGAATTTTATCTGGTAACCTTATTTATATGTCTATATACTCACCATACTGTATAGCAATCATTCATTTGCTTGTCTCCCCTGCTAGAGGAGGAATTTCTAAAAATCAAGGACTGTATCTTATTTATTTCAGAATTTCTAGTGCCTAGCATAATGTTGAGACATAACAGGGGCTCAATAATGAGTGTCTCCGCTACTCCACTGTGTTAATGGAGACCATGTGGGGAGCCTGGACTTCAGTCTGTGCCTGGCAGCAACAGGTGCTCCTCCTCCCTGCTGGGGTGATATCAAAAGGAGGCCAATAGAGTCAGGACTTTCACCATCACCCAGCAGTAACAAGGCCACCTCCATTGAAGTATCAATGCAGACCAAGTGATGGCTAGAACTCCCATTCCTGCTCACTTCTTTATCAACAAAGCCTGAGGGAGGGACTTCTACCTCCTACCTTCACCTGACAGTAATGAGGCACCACCTCCCCACCTTCTCTGACAAAGTGGTGTCAGAAAAAGATAAAACAGAAGGCTTAAATAATATCCAAAGTCTCATAACATGAAATGAAAATGTCCAGGTATCAAATGAAAATCACTGGTAATACCAAGAATCAAAGAGATTGCAAACTGAATTAAAAAAGAAAGACAAAGACACCAACACCAAGATCATAGAGATATTAGAATTATCAGACAAACAGTTTAAAGAAGCCATGATAAAAATACTTCATTGAATCCCAGTGGGTTCCGTGTAATATTTTAGGTAATCTAAGCACCTCTTAAAATATATTTATATATATATAAATAACATTTTTGTAAGCAAATGCACATATATGCATATATATTTATATATCATTTTACAAATATTGGTATGTATTGTGAAAATTTTGATTTTTACCCACAATAAAAAATAAATAAAAAAAAATAATAAATAAATTAACTCATTTGTGATGTCAAAAAAAAAAATACTTCATTGAGTAATTACAAACATGCTGGAAACATGAAAAAATAGAAAGGCTCAGCAAAGAAGTAAACAGTTTCAGGAAAGAAATAGAAGATAGATAGAAAAACCAAATGGAAATTTTAGAACTGAAAAATACAGTAACCAAAATAAAAATTACAATGGATGGGCTCAACAGCAGACTGGAGGGCAGAGAAGATCTTAGTGAACTGGAAGATAGAAAGAAATACCCAATAGTAACAACAGGGAGGAAATAATTTTTTAAAAAATAATGAACTGAGCCTTAGGAACCTGTGGGGCTATAACAAAATATCTAAATTCATGTCATCTTAGTCCCAGAAGGAGAGGACAAAGAGGGGAATGGTTGAAAAAGTACACACATAATAGCCAAAAACTGCAAATTTGGCAAGAAACATAAACCTATTGATTCAAGAAGCTGAGGAAACCCTAACAGGATAAACCTAAGAAAATTCTTGCTAAGAGACAGGGATTGAGAAACAACACGATGAGGGAAAAAAAATAAGACAAAGCCAGGTGAGTCATTCTGTACGACAACTGACCTGGTGTCTTCAAATCAGTGCCATAAGGGGAAAAAAGTATTGAGTGGAGGGACTATTCTAAATGAAAAGAAATGAACATGACAGCAGAATGCAATATGTGGTCTTAGATTGGGTCTTAGTTTGAAAAAAAACCCAGCTACAATATAAATTTTGGGATAATGGGAAATATTAAGTACTGATCAGGCATTAGATGCATTAGGGAATTATATTTAATGCTATTATCACATGCTTACTAGATTGTGATAAAGGTATTGTGGTTATGTAGGAAAATGTCATTTTTAAATTTTATATTTAGTATTTAGGGGTGAAATGTCATGATATCTGTAATTGAAAGTATTTCAGAAAACAAAAATAGATGAAGCAAATATGATAACAATTGTTAAATGTAACTGACAGTTATATGGATATTCATTATACTAGTCTCTCTACTTTTTTGTGTATTTGAAATTTTTCATGGTAAATATTAATCACTCACACACATAGTAGTGCTGCAATGAAAGATCTTGTGTATCATTCCAAGATCTGCTAAGCCCTATGCTAGGCAATGTGGGAAGGTCTAAACTAGTGTTTTTCAAACTGAAGATTGTGACTCTTTAGTTGTGCCTAAAATCAATTTATGGGGATCATGGCCACTAATTTCTTATACATTAGATAAAAAAGAATAGAAAATATCTAGGGGTTTAACTAGTAAGGATGAATATTATATAAAACATTTTTATCAGTTTATCTTTATTCATATGTGTGTATATGACCATGTTGTAAAATCCATATCTTATTATAAGTTGTGGGCAAAAAGTTTAGAAGTCCCTAAGGTGGTCCAGTACTTCCACCAGAAGTCACTGATGTTGGTGCCTTCTTGAGTTTCAAGTTCATATCTCTTAAATTTCTTTGATAATGCTTTGCTCACAGCACCTTGGTAATCTGATGGATGAGCTAGAACTGTCCTCATTTTCTTTGTTTTGATTTTTCTAGTAACCATGACTGAAGTCTTACCAAAGGAAAAGAAACAGAAAGATGAGAAGACCTTAGTTCTTGGTCAAGCTGTCGTGGACCTTCTTCCTTTATTGGAAGGTCAGATACATGATTTACCCAAAAGCGGAAATAGTAAAGCTCATACAATTTAGCTCCATAGAAGTGCAGAAATCAGGCTTGATGAATTTGAGGGATTTGAGGAAAATATGAGCACATATATCTCTGCTGTTGTGCTAATTTAACCCTTCCTGTTTTGGTTTCACTTAGTCTTTTTGTTGCAGGACAGAGTTCATTTGAAATGGTGGTCCCATTGCACCCTGTGCCAGGCTCACCCCTAGAAACTCTTCGACCAGGGGTTAAGGTAATTGGAGTTTTAACTCTCATTTCAGCTTGCCATTTAATCTAACAAGACTGTGTGTTATTAAGGTTCAGTCCATTTACATTCAGTTCATTAAGCATCTTCTTTTCAAAACAGGCACACACAGTGCTAGGTTCTGGGAAACAAAGATGAAATAGTCAGTGTCCTACCTTCCAGGAGCCCATGCTCTGCATATCACTAATTATAACCCAGTGTTATATGGTGGGGGTGGGAGGAGGCTAGGGACACAAGGGCATAGAGTAGTATCGGTTTCTTTGCCCAGGGGTCGATGTAGGGAAGCCTTAACTACAGATAAACATTTTAAGCCATGTTTTTAATGGATTAAATTAAATAGTGCATGAAAGCACCTAAAACTTTCTTGTACGGTAGCCTGCCTTTGGTGATGGGAAATGGGGAAGTGTGGCCTGGTATACTGTGTGACTGGTTTGTCTTCTGGGCTGCATTTCCCATTCCTTCTAGGATCAGTAGGTTCTTTTTTTAAACAATTTATTGAAGTATATCATTCATACATGAACATACATAAACCATAAGTGTTCAGTAAACATCGTGAATTTACAAAACAAACATGCATAACATCATGCAGGGCTCCTGCACATCACCCCCCCACAAACACCCCGCATTGTTGTGAAACATTTGTTATCAAATCATGAAAGAGCATTGTCAAAGTATTACTACTAACTATAGTCTGTATCTTCCTCCCTATACATTTTTTAAAAAGGATTTGTTTGTTTATTTACTTTTATCCATTTTTACCCTCCCGCCCCCTGTTTTTGCTGTTTCTGTGTCCATTTGCTGGGCAACTCTCTGTGTCTGTTTCCTGCCCTCTCTTCTCCTTCTCTTCCTTTCTTCACTGGGATTTGATCCTTGGGACCTCCGATGTGGGAGAGAGATATCCTACTGCTTGTGTCACCTTAGTTCCTGTTTTTTTGGCTTATCTTGTCTTGGCTCTCCCTTGTGTCACTCTCCTGTTAGGTCATCATCTTGCTGCATGGCTCGTGGGGCCTGGCGGCTCACCTGCACACGGGGCCTGGCGGCGCACGCGCATTCTTTATTTTTAAAATTTTTACCAGGAGGTCCTGGGGATCAAACCCAGTTCCCTCCATAAGGGAGATGGGTGCCCAACCACCTGAGCCACATCTGTCCCCCTGCTATATCTCTTAAGGTTGACCAAAGATATCAAAAGTTAGTCTTTTCCCATACAGGATGGTCATATAATAAATCAGGCTTAGTTTATCACCAGCATTCTAAAAACCAGACCTAGGGAAAAAAACTAGTTCTGGGGACACATGCATGGTTTCTAATATAGCGAATGTTTAGCCTACTCTGATCAGTAGGTTCTTCTTTTTTTTAAAGATTTATTTATTTATTTTATCCATTTTAAACCCCCCCTTCCCCATTTTGCTGTTTTTTTGTGTGTCCATTCGCTGGGCAATTCTCTTTGTCTGTTTCCTGCCATCTCTTCTCATCCTCCTCCTCCAGTCTTCACCAGGATTTATCCTGGAGACCTCCCATGTAGGAGAGAGGTATTCTGCCGCCTGAGCCACCTCAGCTCCTGGCTTCTGGAGCTTTCGGAGCATCTCCTCTTGTCTCTCTCCTGTTACGTCATCATCCTGCTGCATGGCTCTCGGGGCCCGGCAGCTCAGCGGCACACAGAACCTGGCAGCCCATGCGCCTTCGGGAGGTCCTGGGGATCGAACCCAGGTCCCTCCATGTGGCAGACGGACGCCCAACCATTTGAGCCACATCCGCCCCCAGTAGGTTCTTAAGGCACAGCTTTGCCACCTGGTTCATGTACCCTGACAGCAGATAGAACAGCTGCCCTCTGTAGAGGAGAGAGGAGGGCTCCAGTCACCTAACTATTTCAAATGCAGTTCCCTAATTAACCATTCTGATAATCCCCCTGAGACCCCTTTTGCTTCTTGTTTCTTTGTACATCTGATTTTGCTTCCAATCTTTCAGGAATTCCTAAAAATGTGTAGTCCAGATGGCAGTTTTTGTTTTCCAGAATTATTCTTTTGTTAGTTACAAAGAAATCCTTCACTAGCTGTATTAGTCAGGGTTCTCTCTAGAAACAGAACTGATAGGAGATATCTGTAAATAGTATGAGAGTTTATAAAATTGTCTCATGTAACCATGGGAATGTACAAGTCCAAATTACGTAGGGCAGGCTGCAAATGAGGAGCTTCAATGAAGGTCCTTGATGAGTTCCCAGGGGACGCTGTCTGTCTGAAGTAGAGATGGGAATACTCTTTCTGAGTGCTGAAATCACTTCCCCTTTTAAGGCTTTCAACTGATTGGATGAGACGTCACTCATTGCTGATGGCAATCTCCTTACTTGATTGTAGATATAACCAGCCATCTATGCAATCAACTCACTGATGATTAAAGTCCATGAATTGCCCTTAATTACAATTAGCTCAGTGCTTGCTTGAACAAACAACTGGGCACCATTACCTGGCCAAGTTGACACATTAGCCTAACCATCACACTATCTTTCTGTCATTCCATGTGATTTTTGGGGTAGAAGGGAGTATATATTTGTGCTTAGTCTACCTTCCTTGGTCCAGTCTTCCAGTCTATGTACTGTTGATTGTCTCTCAAAACCTATTTTAAAAAAAGTCAAATGCATTGCCAGCCCTCGTGATCTTTGCTCATAGCATTCCTGTGTTTATTTGTTTTATAAACTCAAGCAAAAATATATGACAGTTTCCATTTTCTTGAGAGTTCTCACTCATTTACTGTTTCAGCATCTATACTAGGTATTCTCAAGATTCAGAGACTAAAATGATATAAACCTGTAATTTTTAAAAAAGATTTATATATTTATTCCACCCCCTCTACCTCCCCCGTTGTTTGTGCTCGTTGTCTGCTCTCTGTCTTCTTTTTAGGAGGCCCTGGGAACTGAACCTGGCACCTCCCATGTGGGAAGGAGGCACCCAATCACTTGAACCACCTCCACTCGTCATCTTGTTGTGCCAGCCTGTCGTGTCAGCTCACTATGTCTTGCTGTCTGGTGTCTTTAGGAGGCACCGGGAACTGAGCCCGGGACCTCCCATGTGGTAGGCAGACGCCCAGCTGCTTGAACCACATATGCTTCCCTAAACCTGTAATTTAAAAGGAGATTCCAGTTTAACTTCCAGGCTGAGTAATAACAAGTTAGAAATCTTGGGGACCTTTTTCTTACCCTCTCAAGGTCATATGCCTCCCCTTCTTCCTTATTTTTTTTCTTTTGTTTTTTATTTCTCTTTGTTTTTATAAACTTGATTTTTTTTTTTTTTTTTTAAGGTACTGGGGGCCAGGGATTGAACCCAGGACCTCATATGTGGGAAGCCAGTGCTCAACCACTAAGCCACATTGGCTTCCCTCCTCCCCTTCTTAAAACCAACCCCCCACCACCATCTTGGCATTCTGGTTTCCTCCTCACTGGCCACTGATTGTAGCTTCTCAGGCTCTGGTACCAGATTTCTTTCCTCTGCCTGTCTCTTAAGTACTAGGGTTCTGTCCTCTTCCCTTCTCAGTCTTAGGGTTGGAGAGTATCATGTGTTCCATGATTTTAACAATCAGCAGTAGGTTGAAAACTTCTAATTTAACAATCCAGCTCAGACCCCTTTCCTGAATTCCAGATTATCAGACTTTACAATCTCTTCCTGGATTTCTCTATAATGATATCCAATAGACACCTAAAATTCAATATTTCCAACACTGAACTCAGTATCTTACCTCAAAACCTACTCTTCCTTTTATCTTGGTTATTTTGATCAGTGGCATCACACATCCTTTAAATCATAGGATACAGAACTTGTTACATCTGTGACTGCACCCTTAGATGCTAACTACAACCAATCATCAGATCCGCTTTTTGCCAAATCCAACCTTTTCTTTCTCTTAAGTATCTTTGGACTCTTTCTTCTCAGCTCCATTCCTACTATTTATTGCCTCATCATCTCTTACCTGGAACATTACAAGTAGCTTTGTAATGCCCTTGCCTCCTTCCAGTTTCACCTTCCCACTGCTTGCAGGGTGACTTAAATGTGAGTCTGATCACATCTCTTCCCTTGCTTAGTACTGTGTGGTTTGTAGATTTGCTCACTTTTTATGTGTTAAAAATCCAGACTCCTTAGCAGGTATATAATACCCTTGATAATGGGAGTTTGCCCTCTCTTCAACTTCATCTTTTATGTTCTAGAATCCTCAACTACTTATATCAGAACTGAATATACCATGCTGTTTCAGTCCCCCTTTACACTGTTTTTTCGGTCTAGAATTATTTTTCTCTTTCCTTCCTCTGCTTATCCAGACTGCGAACTCCTATTCATCCTGCAAAAGTCAACTCAGACGTCACTGTCCCTTACTCTTCCCACTCTAATAATTAATTATTCAGTTCCTTATTGGTGCTCCTTGACTATAGCATTTTGTGCAGGTCTCTATTATAGCATTTATCATAAATCATATACTATAACATGAGTTCCATGATGGAATGGACTATGTCCTCCTCATCTTTATATCCCTAGTGTTGTAAAAGTGCCTAGTATATAATAAACAATTGTTATAATTTTGTACTGTATTGTGTGTGAAAATTTCATATATATATTCATTTATACAAATTTATATATATTTGAAAAAATAATTTTTTATTACAAAACACTATATATATACTTTTTAAATTACAAAAATAATCATAAAATATAGGCTAGCAAAAAAAGCACCCCAATCTCATTTATTCATGTGCAACTACTAGGAACATTTCAGTATAGAACCTTCCATTTCTTCTTCTGCATGTAATTGTATATATACTTGATCTCAGTATGGTAAAGTGGGAAGGGCTCTCACTACGGGATAACATTCTGTTCTTGGTTCTATCTCTAATTCACTGGACCTGGAGAATATTATTTCAGTGTTCTGCTTGAAAATAATTCAGCTTGATCTTCTTACATTGAACAGTGCTGTGAGATTCAAATGAGGTAATGCAAAAAAAAAAAAAAAAAAGGAAAGAAAAGAAAGGGGAAGCTCTGGCAATTTTTTAAAAACTGCAATTTTTTTTTTTTTTTCAGGAGGTGCTGGGGATTGAACCTAGGACCTCATACATGGGAAGCAGATGCTCAACCACTGAAATGGCATAATTTTATTCTTTTGCAGCAATGCAGTCTTGAAGTGAAAGTATTTGTGTCAGAGCCATTATTGACCACAGCCCAGATCTTAGGAGGCAATCTACTGAAGGTTACATTGGAGGCTGCCTACTCTGTGCCAGAGTCTTTCATTCCACTGGGACCCCTGCAGAACTACATGGTTGGTCTGCAAGTTCCATCAATTGGGGAGGTAAAGCTCTATTGGCAGATATTTATATAATTCGAATATGTCTACACTCATATGACCATCTCTTCCTCACCTGCTAAACTTTCATTCAAATTATAGCTCAGTTAATGGCTGACATTTGTTTTAGGCTTAAGAAAAGAAAGTTTGTGTTTTAGATACATATTTATATTTATAATTTATATATTATTATATAATATATTATGAATTACATATGCTTTATATTAATAAATATATATCTATGGCAGAAAAAATGTGAAATATTAAAAATTGTCTCTCTTAGTGTATTTCTATTTGGATTATTTTTATGCATATATTTTGTGGATTTTGTACAGTGTACTTTATTACACAAAACTTTCTCTTAATTCCAAGTTATTTCCTTAGGCCAAATTTTTATAGATGGGTATGGGTCTTTTGAGGTTCTTGATAGAGATTTCCAAATTGCTTGGTAAAAGGATTATAATCGATAAGTACTCCCACCTGTTTTCTTGCCAGGACCATGTATATGAAGGACCCCTTAAATTTGTGCAGCAGCTGTCTGGGATTTAGGGGGTTCCCAGGATACAGGACTTTCAGTACTAAAACTGGGACAGTCCCAGGCAAACTGGGGCAGTTGGTCACCCTACCAATGAACAAACCATACAGCTGTATCAGGTAGATCTATTCATTGCCTTCTCATCAACTTTGGGTTTCCATGACAAAATTCTCTCTGTTTTTGCTGATTTTGATAATTAAACCTGCCTTTTATTTATTTTTTCATGTAGGTCTTAGTTTTTTCTTTATTGGTTTGTTTAAATTACTTATATATAAAGAGAAATAACACCCTTTAAAATTTGTCAATCTTTTCATTTATCATGTTTTCTTCCAGTTTATTCTTTATTTTTAAATTTGAGTCACTGCTTTGTTATCCAAAAGTTTTTCAAATTTTAAAATAGTTATGTCTGTTTCTTGTAGATTTCTTTCATCATTTTAAACTTGTAAAATGTTCCTTCATTCTGATGTTTGAAGAAGTGTTGCCCTTCCAGGTCTGTCTTTTTTTTTTTTTTTTTCAGCAGTCTCAGTTTGAGCTCCCTGATCTTCATGGACACAGGCCCATGCTTCCTGTCTCTGTAAGAATATCTGGATCTGATATTTCCTTGGGTTGACACAGTATCAGATGCTCATGAGCTTATCCCTTGTGTATTGAGTTCCCATTGCTAATTCTGACACCTTGGTATTTTCATTTATTTCTTTATTTTTTTTTTTTTAAGATTTTATTTATTTATTCATTTATCCCCCCCTTGCTGCCTGTGCTCGCCGGGCCAGCCAACCACGCTGTGCGGGCGGGCCCGCCCCCACCAGGAGGCCCCGGGAACCGAACCCGGGGCCCCCCATATGGTAAACGGGAGCCCCACTGATTGAGCCACAGCCGCTTCCCCATTTATTTCTTTTGACCTGGACTATATATTAAAAGAAACTTTTGTGTATGGTTGCTCTTCTGTTTTCTCCAGTTGTGTTTTTTTTTTTTTTTTTTTTTGTATTTGTTGCTGGAGAGGGGTCTGCTGTATTTTAGTCTGCATAGTGGTGGAATTAGAATCCTCTTTTAATTTAAGAGCTATTTATATTTTCTTTTCAGTAAACCGCTTATTCTTGTTCTTTGTCCTTTTTTTTTTTTTAAGTTTTATTTTATTTATTTCTCCCCACCCCCTTGTTGTTTTCCACTTGCTGAGTCTGTTCATCTTCCTTGTTTGTTTAGGAGGCACCAGGAGCTGAACTCGGGACCTCTGATGTGGAGGGAGGTGTCTAATTGCTTGAGCCACCTCCGCTCCCTGCTTAGTTGTGTCTCTCATTCTGTTTTTCCTCCCCACGTCTCTTGTTGCATCAGCTCGCTGTGCCTGGCCATCGTGTCAGCTTGCTGTCTTCTTTAGGAGGCACCTGGAACCTCTGCTCCACACTTTGTTGTGTCTCTCCTTATATTCTCTCTTCTTGTGTCTCTTGTTATGTCAGCTTGTGCCAATCCACTGTCTTCTTTAGGAGGCACTGGGACCTGAACCAGCGACCTCCCATGTAGTAAGCGGGAGCCCAGTCACCTGGGCCACATCCACTTACCTCTTTGTCCTTTTTCAAAATTTTGGATTGAGTTGTGGGTCTTTTCCTTCTCTCAATTTTTTAAACATTTTATTTGGAAAATGTCAAACACACAAAAGTAGAGAAAATAATATAATGAACCTCCACATCTGTCATCCAACTTCAACAATTATCAACCTTTTGCCAGTCATGTATCCTTTTACACACTAACCCCCAACACACCCATATTTTGTAATTTTGTAGTACTTTTCCTATTGATTTGTAAGGATATATGTTAAGGAAATTAATTTTTCTAGTTTGTTGAGTTTGGCTTTGTTTCAGGTATTTTTTTCTTAATTTTATTATGTGTTTAAATTTGTCAATCTCTTTTCTTAAAGCTTTTGGGTTTTATGTCATATTTGGATCTTCCCTACTTCTAGATTATTTTTAAAAACCTTCCTGTGATTTCTTTTAGACACTTATTGTTTCTTTTTCTTTTCCTTTTTTCTCCCTCCTTCCTTCTCTTCCTTTCTCTAAGATGTTAACTTATTTTGAGATAAAGAATAAGGTAGGGTTTAACTTTCCCCCCCATTAAATGGCTACCCAGCTGTTCTAAAACATTTCATTTAATAATCCATTTTTCCCCACTAATTTGCAATACTAACAAATTCCCCTATGTATTTGGGCCTGTTTCTGAACTCTCCAGTTCTGCTCCATCTGTCTGTCGGCCTTTTCATGCCCCAGTTCTACCATGTTTTATTAAATGTATTAATGTCAGGTATGGCTCATTCCCTTTTGTTACTCCGGTTTTTTGATAATAGCAATTTTAGTGTGTATGAGGTGGTACCTCATTGTGATTTTGATTTGCATTTCCCTAATGGCTAAGGATATTGAGCATCTTGTAATGTGTTTGTTGGCCATTTGTATATATTTTCTGGAGAAATGTCTATTCAATTTTTTTTTTTTTTTTTTTTTTTGACATACCAGTGGTTGGGGATTGAACCTGGGACTTCGTATGTGGGAAGCTGGTGCTCAACCACTAAGCCACATCAGCTCTCCTGAGTTAGTTTTTTTGTTTGTTTTGCTTGTTGTTTGTTTTTTTCTAGGAGGCACTGGAACTGAACCCAGCACCTCCCATGTGGGAAGCAGGTGCTCAACTGCTTGAGTCACATCCACTCCTCTCAAGTCATTTTTTAAAATATATTTTTTATTTATTTTTAAAAGACACTTAGATTATATAAAATGCTACATAAAAAAATATAAGGGATTCTCATATGCCCCACTCCCCACACCTCCCACTTCCCCCCACATTAACAACTTCTTTCATTAGTGTAGTACATTCATTGCAATTGATGAACACATTTTGGAGTTTTGCTACTAAGCATGGATTATAGTTTACATTGTAGTTTATACGCTCTCCCACTCAATTCTGTAGGTTATGGCAGGGTATATAATGGCCTGTATCTGTTGTTGCAATTTCATTCAGGACAATTCCAAGTCCTGAAAATGCCCCCCTATTACACCTCTTTTTTCCTCTCCCTGACTTCAACACCAGTGGCCACTGTTTCCACATCCATGATATAATTTATTTCATTGCTAGAATCACAATAAGTCTATAGTAGAATACCAGTAAGTCCACTCTAGTCCATATTTTATTCCCCAATCCTGGGGATTCTGGGATGGTGATGCCCACTCCACCTCAAATTGAGAGGGGGTTTCAATCCCATATGGCTGATGGATGGGATGCTCTTGCTTGCAGTTGTAGATTCTCAGTTCCTTGGTGTGGTGGTTGTTTATCCTTACCTCCTTGTTAGTTGTCCTGGGTGAGTCCAGTGAACTGGAGAGTAGGTTTTGCAACTCCGCTGAGGCTCAGGGCCCAGCTGGCATATGGACAACCCAGAGATTCACATCTCTTGGACATACACCTACCAACTCCAGCATCAACTATAGGTTCAAATAAAAGGGACAGAAAAGGCATGTGTAGAGAAGTCATATCTGAGTTCAATTCTGTTGCATTCAGGAGCACATCAAATCATTTTTAAAATTGGTGGGTTTTTTTTGTTTTTTTGGTTTTTTTTTTGCCTTTTTGTTGTTGTTAATAGGATTTCATTATATATTCTGGATTTTACACCCTTATCAGCTATATGGTTTCCAAATATATTTCCCATTTGATGGCTATCTTTTTACTTCCTTGATAATGTCCTTCAACGCACAAAATTTTTAATTTTGAAAAACCCAATTTAACTATTTCTTCTATAGTTGTTTGTACTTTGGGTACCCAAATACAAATCTTGAAGTTATTTCCCCATGTTTTCTTTATTTTATTTTATTTTTTAATTTATTTTATTATTTTTTTAATTTTACCGGGAGGTCCTGGGGATCGAACCCAGGTCCCTCCATATGACAGACGGACACCCAACCATTTGAGCCACATCCGCCCCCCTCCCCATGTTTTCTTCTAAGAGTTTTATAGTTTTAACTCTTCTATTTAAGTTGTTGATCTATTTTGAGTTGATTTTTTGTCTATGATGTGAGATAATAGTCCAACTTAATTCTTTTACATGTGGATATCCAGTTTTCCCAATACCATTTGTTGAAGAGACTTTTCTTTCCTCATTGAGTGGACTTTGCTGCCTTGACAAAAATAAACTGGCCATAAATGTGTGGGTTTAGTTTTGTAGTTTGTGTTAGAGGAGATGTCATCTGGGTGAAGAGGTGGCAGCGCTGCTTTTCCAAGGTATCCCATTTATGTACCCTGTCCATACGATGAACTGGAAAGGCAAGGCCATAGCCTGAACGGTGTTTACCATGACCAAGCATAGGTCATATGTTGGGATGGTGAGAGAAGGCCGGTAGTCTACTTTCCATTAACAGCCTGGCATGGCTTCTCTGGGAGTAGCCCCTAAATTCCCCCTTTGGGCTCTGGCTTATAGCTGAATTTCTCACAATGGTAAGTGGCAAATTGGGCTTTTTTTTTTTTTTTTTTGCAAATGAGAGGTACTCTGTGTCATGGCATCGAAATTTACATATCCAGTTTAGTAGTGGATCCACCCAGCAGTGGAAGCAGCCATGGGAAGTTCAGCTATTTCATGGATGTCAACAAGGGTAAATTTATTGTACTCATCTTCCAGGCAGGGGTCTCCCTCTGCCTCTCTCCCAGGAATTCTCTGGCCTCACTGGGGGTGAAAAGAGCTCAGTGCATCCTTTTTCAGCTAGGTTATTACAATGATGTCATGCGCATCATGCACATCAGCATGGGTAACATAGGGGGTGCCTTTCTTTGCTGCCAATTGTTTCCAAAGCTCCCTTCCCCATACCAAGGAACCTTTAATTCTCCAATCTCTTTCCCTCCATGAACCTGACCAGACTGCTAAGCCATTGGAAATTGCCTGTGAGTAAGTAAACAGGTACATGAAGGCACTTGGGTCTGAGTGTTCCAGAACTAAGAGGACTGCTTGCATTTTGGCCCATTGGGCACTTTTTCCAATGCCAGAGGTGGTATATAGTCTGCCCAAGGCAAGGGAAACTGGCTGTTGCCCAGTGGATGCCAGATGACTTCAGTTTGGCTAATCCATCACTGAACCAGTGATGAGCATCCTTGAGTTGGGAGTCCCCAAGAACCAGTTCAGGGAGGGAAAGGTCCTCATCTGCTGTTGCAACAGGATCCTTGTTAAGGGGCTCTCTGACCCCCTTTCACTCAAGCACATCACTCCCTGGGGGCCCAGGTGAGTGTGATCCTGAATATACCACTTCCATTTGATGATGCTCTGTTGTTGGGCATTGCTTGGGTGAGTGTTCTGATTAGCCAGGACCTAGGGCCCAGGAAATGATGGAGATTTCTGGCTTCAGGAGGATCTGGTTGTGCTTAGTAATCCTTTCCATTTCCACTAAGGCCCAATAGGATGGTGGAAGTTGCCCCTCAAAGGGGGAATGGTGCTGGGCTGCATCTGGGAACTTCTTGGTCCAAAAATCCAGGGGTCTGTGAATTCCTGTTGCTCCCTTCTTCTGCCAGAGGGACCAGTTAGTGTGGGTCCAGTAGCTAGAATGGAGATCTAGACTCTAAAGATCCTAAAGGCAGGGTGACTGAAACAGCTGCTTTTATCTCTTACAGGACCTGCTCCTCCCTCAGTGGAAAGTACCTGCTTTCTGTCACATGATATAGGGGTGCCAGGAGAATACCAAATGAGGAGTATGCTGGGGCCAATATGCAAATAGCACAGTGCCTGGAACTGTGGGTACCAAAGGGGGCACTTCTGCATTCAAGTCTATAGTCAGCCACCATGCTTCACTTGCCTTTTTCAGTGGCCATACCAGGCTATTGTAGGCAGAGGTGGCGAAACAGAGGACATCTGCAGATAGAAGTTCCTTTATGAGTTCAGTAATGTCCTTTTCCCCACTGGAGGTGATATTGCCTTTGTTGGACAATGCAGCAAGGAGATGGAAACACTAGGGGTGCATGTTCCATCACTTACCCAACTATAATGGCCAGCATTTGATGGGACAGAGGAGCGTATCCCCATAAACATCCCTGGGATATGCAGCAGTGCAGAATGTCAATCCCTATAATGCATTACCCATCGGAAAACACAACCAGAGGTGTCCAAGGAGCCAAAGGGACCAACCTATGGGGTAGCAGTTACCTCCCATCCCCATACTAGTGTGGGATGCCTAAAACCTCCTGAAGCTATTTGTTGCCCCCACCCATTTGCATCTCCTGGAATGATGGTGCTCTGGGCACCTATATCTAAAAGTACCGTAAAGGTTGTTCACTGCCCCAAATTGTACACGCATTGGGTCATATGGCTTTTGGTCCCCTGGGTGGTGGGGTGGTGGATGGGGCTCTTGGCCCCACCGCTACGCCATTTTTAATTTAGTCAAGACTAGGTAAAGAGGTCCTTCCTGGGCATTCCTCAATTGGGGCCAAAGGGAAAGGCAGGAAATCTTCAGGATCCTCCTTTTCAAATACTTGTATCTGGGGATTGTGGGAAGGAGGTCAGGCAGGGACAGGTTGTCTCTGTTGAGCCCATGGCCCGCCTTCTAGTTTATATTTTCCCAAAAGTTCTCCCTGGGAAATCTCATCTATAGTGTCCTTTGGGATCCCTTGCTCTAGTAGCCACAAGAACATTGCTTGGTGAGTGGGGGCCCTCAGAGGAAGGGGTGGCCTCTGACCCATCCCGTGGGTCTTAGGATTTGCTGAGTTAACAGGTGGGCACCTGCCACCCACTGGTCTGGCTCCTTGGTTAGATACCATGGCAGCCACCCTCCTATTACAGGAGCCCATACCCCAAGCAGGGAGGGTACAATAAATCCTCTAAATTGTGTCTTCTGAGGAAACCCTGGGGTGAGGAGATCTAGCTTGTCACCCCATTCTGGGGGCCCCTTTCTAATAAAAATCATCTATGTATCACTGCAAAATGGGAATCTGATGAGGGGCAAATCCCTCTGGCAGGGGTGAAATGTCCACATGCCAACACCCAGTTGTTGCAATGTGACCATGGCTTCCTCCTTGTTACTCCAAGGCTTAGTTGGATTTTGGAGGAGGTCACCCAGAGAAATATGCTCGTCTGATTCTCTGAAGGACCCAGTCAAACAAGGCTGTGGCTGTGGAGCAGGAGCAGCTGCACTGTCAGCCATTCCTGCCCCACACCCTCCTCTCTTAACTCCAATTGACTAAGAGTTTGAGGAGGCCAAGACTCCTCCATTCAGCCTGGTTGATCAGAGTGGTAGTGGTGTCCTCATAAAGTTGGGACAACCACAAGGTTAGATACTCTCCAGGCTTCTGTCCATACCTATCTTACATATACTATATCTCCTTCTCTATAAAAGCTCATTCTTTCGTTTTCACCTTTGGGTCCCCATCTTCAGTTCTAATAGTCTCCTGAATAATAACTGACCTCACATTAACCTCAAGATCGGTCTGAGTGGCTTGACTGCAGGTATGCCTGGTTCCAGAATGAAAACAGGTACTAGAGGTTATGAGCCAGGGGAGTGTATGCTGGGCAGTGGGAGCCCCAACCTTATTGATCTTGGCATGGAACTAGTAGCCAACTCCCTGGCAATCATGGGGGGATTCTCAAAAATCCCGCTTCTCACAATCCTTACAGCAAACAGTGAAGTAGCATGCCCTTGGTCCTCCAGCTGCAGTTTAGTACTTCTACTCGGTATGGTAGGGTGGGGGCGACACTTTGGTTTAGCCCACAGAGCCATAGGTCCTGTGTTGCCCAAGATGTTTCTATGTAAAATTTACGCAAAAGTAATTTAAAAGAATTGCCAAAAAATCAACCTATACTCTACTTCCCCATGGGTGCTACTCACAACCAAAATCTGTAGAGTGAGTTGCTATACAGTGTGTTGTGGGAACACAGGCTCAGGCACAACAGAGATTCTCAGCAAATAGCTATCTTATTACTCACATAGCACGAAGTGTCCAAAAGAGCAGGGGAAATGGTTCCATCCTGGCCCGTCCCCCAGGGAGGACAACTGCTTGGGTTTGGGTTGGTAGATTGTGGCTCTGCACACACCGCTTCATGTTGAAGATACGGTTTTTATACCTCAAGGGTTGGGTTTTTATACACCCCAGGGGGAAGGGGCCCTGCCCCTGAGCAAAGAGCATGTAATCTTTGTGCAGAGTTCCCACTCCTGGAAAGCAGCTGGGGCTACTTGTTCCCAGTTTCAGATTCAAGGTATAATCAAATCATTCCATTAGACCTAGTGTTTCTCTTGAACTGTGAAATGGAAACAGGGAAACATCTGCATGCAACAAGCAAGAGGGCAAGTGGGGGCGGTAGGCAAGGGCTGGGAGATCATTGCTGACAATGTCCTTAACTTCCCTAGCAGTGTCTCTCTTGTAGACAACATATAGTTCATTCATGTTTTCTTTTATCCTTACTGTCCTTCTCTGCCTTTTGATTGGAGTGTTTAGTGCTTTTTCATTTAACGTAATTACAGATAAGGTAGGGTTTATGCCTGTGACTTTGCTATTTTTTTTAATATCATAACTTTTTGTTACTTTCTTCCTCATTAATGCCTTTTAGTGTTAGATTTTTCTATTATACCATTTTAATTCCTTGTTTCTTTTAATACATATATAGTTATTTTCTTATTGGTTTCTTAGTGGTTGTTCTGGGGATTAAAATTAATATCTTAATTAAAGCAATCTAGTTTGGATTAATACCAACTTAATTTAAATAGTATACAAAAATTTTCCTCCAATAGCTCCATTCTTTCCCCTCTCCTTTGTACTATTATTGTTATAGAAATTATATATTTATTTGTTAGAAAGCCCATCAACACTGTTTTAAAATTATTGCTTTAAGCAGTTGTCTTTTAAATCAGATAGGAGAAGAAAAAGATAACAAAAATATATTTATACTGTCCTTTACATTTACCCATGTACTTACCTTTACTGGTAATCTCTATATCTTTGTATGGATTTTTTTTTTTTTTTTTTTTTTTTTTTTTACATTACTTTATTTTATTTTATTTTTTTATTTTACCGGGAGGTCCTGGGGATCGAACCCACGTCCCTCCATATGGGAGACAGACGCCCAACCATTTGAGCCCCACATCCGCCCCCTTTTTGTATGGATTTGAGTCCTTTGTCTAGTGTTCTTTCATTTAAGCCTGAAGGACTTCCTTTAGTATTTCTTATAGGAAATAGGTCTGCTAGTAGTGAATCCTCTTAGGTTTTATCTGGGAATGTCTTATTTTCTCCTTTGTTTTTCAAGAATAGTTTTGCCAGATATAGAATTACTTGACAGTTTTTTTCTTTCAGCACTTTAAAAATATCATCCCATTTCCTTCTGACCTTCATTATTTCTGATGAGCAGTTAGTTGCTAATCTTATTGAGAATCACTTGCACATGGTAAGTTGCTCTTTTCTCTTGCTGCTTTCAAGGTTATCTCTGTATCTTTTGATATTTTGAAGATGATGTATCTATCAAGTGTTCTTTTTGAGTTTATAACTACTTGGAATTTGTTGAGCTTCGTGAATATGTTGATTTATGTTTTCATCAAATTTGGAAAGTTTTAGGTGATTATTTCTTCAAATATCCTTTCTGACCACTTTTCTCCCTCCTCTTCTTCTGGGACTCCCATAATGTGTATATTGGTGTGCTTGATGGTGTCCCACAGTACCCTCAGCCTCTGCTCATTTTTCTTCATTGTTTTTATTTGTGTTCCTTAGACTAGATTATCTCAATTGACCTGTCTTCAAATTCAGTGATTTTTTTCTTCTGCTAGGTCATATCTGCTGTTGAGCTCATCTAGTGAATTTTTCACTTAAATTATTATATTTTTCAACTCCAGAATTCTATTCAATTTTTTATTTTGTACAATTTCTCTTTATTGGTATTCTCTATTTAGTTAGACATCATTCTTATACTTTAATTCTTCAGACATGATTTCCTTTAGATTTTGAATATATTTATAAAAGCTGATATCAAGTGTTTGTCTAGTAAGTCCAACATCTGGGCTTCCTTAGTGACATATTCGATTGACTGTTTTCTTCCTGTATGGTCTATATTTCACTGTTTTCACTTTTCATAATTTTCATTAAAAACTGGATATTTTACATGATTCAATGTGACAACTCTGGAAATTAGATGTCTCCCACCCCCAGGGTTTGTTATTGCTGCTGTTTATTGTTGTTGTTATTGCTGTTTGTTTATATAGTGACTTTCCTGGACTAATTCTATAAAGTCTGTATTCATTGTTGGGTGCGGCCAGTGAAGTCTCTGATTGGCTAGCTTAGTGGTCAGCTAATGCTTGGACAGAGATTTCCTTAAATGTCAGTAATTCTCCCAGCCTTTGCTGAAGGGTGCTTTTTTTGTGTGTTGGGCCTGCATTCAATACTCTGGCCAGCAGTTTACCACTCTGCCTTAGGCCTTTACTTTTTCCCTTTTGCAGAGCCTAAGGTCAGCCAGAGGTTGAAATATTAGGACCTTCTCAGGTCTTCTCTGGGTATGTGCACAACCTCCTAGATCCCTAGGAATATGCTGGAAGCTTTCATAATCCCTTATGGCTATATGATTCCTCAAAATTTCCTTTTAAGTTTTTTCGTCAGCTTCTTGTTCGCCACAACTGGTGGTGCTTCCTCAGGCAACTGTTATGTTAAACAACTGCTGCTGGTAGTTTTTGACAAATGCCTTAGACATAGAGCTCTTTGTGCAGAGTGAGCTCTGAGGCAGGCCACATAAAGACAAGCCCAAAGAATGGAGCTTTTCAGGGAGACTCCATACAGTTCAAATAATGACAGTGCTCTGGGGCTTTCAGGGAGCTCCAAACTATTCTTCCTCCTCCAGTGGCTGCTAGGCTGCTGGTTTTCACAGGATTGTAGTTGTGAAGCTATTGGCTTTCAAGGCTGCCATAGAACTGGAGAGAGGGGAATGGGATTAGAGCAAATTAATATGCTATAAAACTCATTATTCTTATCAAGATTCAGCCATTTTCCTTGAATACACACTCCTCAGATTTTTTCAAGACTTTAGTTAATTTACAACATTATGGAAAAGTTGATTTTGGCTAATTTTGCCAGTGTTCTCATTGCTTTTATGGAGGAACAAATTTTCAAAGTACTTTACATGATTAACTATTCCAGAGGTGTCTTTCCTTCACAAAAGTCTTTTAAAGCTAACCCAAAGAACTAGAATTGTTGAATTATAGGTTATGCAGATTTTAAATTTTACTAGAAGCTGTAAAATTGCTTTCCACAATTGAATATGAATATATATAATATATAATATTTATGAATATATGAATGTATGAGAATATAATTTCCTTTCATATTCTTGCCAATGCTTGATATTTTCAGACTTTGATTTTGCCATTCTGATTATTTAAAATGTCATGTTGTTTTCATTTGCATCTCAATGATTATTAATGATATAATGTATCTTTTTATTTAAATGTTGGATTTTCTAATGTGCCCCTCCATAAATTGCCTATTTATATCTTTTACCTATTTTTATTATAAGTATATTTTGGATAGATTTAAGATATGAAAATTTCTACTTTTTAGCCCCTTTTCAGATTTAGTTTTCTGTTTTAAAGGATATATTTTTTAAAAGGTATAATCATGGTTCTCATATAAATATAAAATGACAGAGTTTGATCAAATATTTTGTTTATTTAACTAATTAATGAGGGAATTAGTAAAATGTAAAAACCAGTTCAAAGGAGCATCTGAAAAAGGGGCCCCTATATAGACATTCAGGAATGCTGGCTGGAATTTGCTAATAGTTCTGAATTGGTCACTAGCCACAGGACAGTAAACAATTACATCTCCACTGGACAAAATATATTTGCATATCTATGTACAAGAATAATTTGCTTTATTCTCAATATTCTACAAATTATAGAGTTATAAAATCGCTCAAAGACAATGAAAGGCACAGGCCCCTCCATAAAATCAGATAATCACAGAAGTCTTCATTAGACAATACCCAACATTCCGTTGAAAAGTCACTTCAGTAATATTTTTATCTACTTCAAAGTTTTTCACAATTTTTCCTCACATAAGATATTTATTTCTGTAGAAAGACTATCCCATATTATTCAGGAATGGAACTCTGAAACTTGGAGGGGAGAGAGAACCTGTTCCCCGGCCCAAAAAATGGCCTATTGCCAACATTCTGGCACCAGGAGCTAATAACATTCCTGATGCATTCATCGTTGGTGGTCCCTGTGAGGAAGAAGAAGGAGAACTCAATCACCCGGAGGTAAGAGAGATTGAATTATGCAGATTTTTATGATAAACTCAGGGTACTGACAGATAATAAAAGATATTGTGAGTCATTGTTTAGTCATCTGTCTAAAGAAAATCATATATCAAAGTAAAAGAATTATCCGTGTAATCCTGATGAAAATGTCTCCCATTTTCTTCATTAATTTACTTTTGAATAGGTAATAATATAGTAACAATTCAAAATAAATAATTAAGAGATGAGTAGCAAAAGTTTCCTTCTTCCTCTGTCTCTCTTCCTCCTGATTCCTTCCCAGCTCATTTCCTAATAGTCACCTTTGTTGTTAGTTTCCTTCCAGATACATTTTTATGAATATAAAAACAAATATATATATAGTAAAAAGAAGACCCAGAAAGAGAAGCATTTGGAAGAGGAAAGAAAATTTTTCTTTGAAAAGAGTACAAGGGAGTCAGACTTCAGAAGGACTGGCTCACCAAATTAAAACAACAAAAACAAAGACAAGCACTTAAAAGAAAATAACACAAAATTACCATGGTTCCAAGTTTGCATTAGTTTGTTGACGATGGAAAAACCACAACATTTTCATTTGAGTATCAGATTTACAAATATCATAAAAATATCTTCAGACATGAGCATAGTAAAAGTAAGGGATAAAATTGTTTTTCTTTAGGGAGTCCAGATTTACTATAAATGTTTACTCTTATTGTTTATGGAACTAGAACTTGTCAGGAAGACCTGCTATTTTTGCTTTATCTCTGGGTATATAGTGTTTGTTTCTTCTCCCCGCAACCCCCCATGGCTCCCTCATCTGTTTGCGTGTTATCTGCTCATTTCTTCTTAGGAGGCACTCGGAACCGAGCCCAGGACCTCCCATGTGGGAGGCTAGCGCCCGACTGCTTGGGCCACATCTGCTCCCTGCTTGTTTTTTTGTTGTTGTTGTTTTTGCTCACTTTCTCAATATTTTTTTTCTCATTGTTGTCTGCTTGTTTTTGCTCGTTGTTTTTGCTCATGTCTGCTCATTGTTTGCCTGTCTTCTTTAGGAGGCACGGGGAACCAAACCCAGGATCTCCCATGTAGGAGGCGGGCACCCAACTGCCTGAGCCACATCTGCTCCCCCTTGTTTCTTTTTAACTGTTCTATATAAAGTGCTCAATCATATTGGAAGCAGAGAAAAATGGTCATTTTTACTTCATACCAACACACCCATACTTATGTATACTTATTTCTCCATCATTTTGTTTACTCAAATTATAGCACACTATACACACTGGTTTGATATTTTTAAAAATATTTTTAAAAAGGTTCCAGATGATTCTTACATGCAGCCAGGTTTGAAAATCATTGATTGAAGTTATATGAGTGAATATTGGATACTTAGTATTGGATTGGTATAAGGATTATATCAATAATGCTTCTTAAAGTGCTTTATTAATAGTAAAGTACCATAAAGTTTAAGGTGGTGGTCGTAGTTGCAGCAGCAGAAGTAGTCATAAAAGTATTGTGATCAAATCCATTAAAAGAATGCCCCATAGATTGAGCAGGATGACACTGTGGCACAGAGAGAGAACCACTTCTATCTGTTTTACAGGACAGGGAATTTAGGAACCAAGCAGAATCCTTAAAGAAAAGGATTGTTTGGGACTTGGAAAGTCGCTGCTATCTTGATCCTCATGCAGTGATCAGGTAGGAAGAGGAAGGGAATATGTCTAGCCAACAATAACTGCGGGTGGGTTACATTTTTATTGTGTTTGTGTGTGTGTGTATAACAAAATTTGCCATTTTAACCATTTTTAAGTGTACAATTCAGTGGCATTAGTTGCTTTTACAATGTTGTGTTACCATTACCACCTTCCATTACTAAAACTTTTTCATCATCCAAAACAGAACTCTCTACACTTTAAGTAGTAACTCCCCATTTTCCCTCCCCACAACCCCTGGTAACCTCTATTCTTTCTGTTTCTGTGAATTTACTTATTCTAGACGTTTAATATCATATGTGGAAATATACAATATGTGTCCTTTTCTGTCTGGCTTATTTCACTTAGTATGTTTTCAAGGTCCATTCATGTTGTAGCATTTATCAGAACTTCATTCCTTTTTATGGCTGAATAGTACTCCATTGTATGGCTATACTACATTTTGTTTATCCATTTATCATACACTTGGGTTATTTCCAGTTTTCAGCCTTTATGAATAATACTGCTATGAACATTGGTATAGGCATCTATTTGAATCCCTAATTTCTGTTTTTTGAGATATATTCTTAAGATGTGAAATTGTCAAGTTATATGGTAATTCTATGTTTAAGTTTTTGAGGAACTGCTAAACTGTTTTCCACTGTGACTGTACCATTTTACATTCCCACCAGCAATGCATGAAGGTTCCAGTTTCTCCATGTCCTCATCAACACTTGTTATTTTCTTTTTTTTCCCTCTAATAATAGCCATCCTAGTGGGTGTATGGTGGTCTCCATTATGTTTTTAAATTTTTCTTTATTTTTAACATACATTTTATTCCTTAGAGAAGTTATAGGTTTACAGAAAAATCATGCAGAAAATACAGAGTTCCCATACACACACACACCCCCCATTATTAACACCTCGCATTAGTGTGGTACCTTTGTTACAGTTGATAAAAGAATATTATCATAATTGTACTATTAACTTTAGTCCACAGTTTACTTAGGGTTCACTCTTTGTATTATACTGTCCTATTCATTGTGGTTTTGATTTACATTTTCTTGATAGCTAATGATATGGAGCATCTTTTCATGTGCTTATTGGCCAGTTATTTGGAGAAATGTCTATTCAAGTCTTTTGCCTATTTTTTAATTGGATTGTCTTTTTGTTGTTAAATTGTAGTCATTCTTTATATATTCTGGATATTAAACCGTTATCAGACCTTTGATTTCCAAATATTTTCTCCCATTCTGTAGGTTATCTTTTTTTTTTTTTTTTTGCTTTTAAGATTTTATTTATTTATTCATTTATCCCCCCCTTGCTACTTGCGCTCGCTGGGTCAGCCAACCACGCCGTGCGGGCGGGCCCGCCCCCGCCCCCGCCCCCGCCCCCGCCCCCACCAGGAGGCCCCGGGAACCGAACCTGGGGCCTCCCACATGGCAAACGGGAGCCCCACCGATTGAGCCACAGCCGCCTCCCTGTAGGTTATCTTTTTACTTTCTTCATAATGTCCTCAGATGCACAAAAATTTTTTTATTTTGATGAAGTCCAATTTATCTATTCTTTTTATGCTCATGCTTTTGGTGTCATATCTAAGAATCCATTGCCTAAGACAAGGTTCTGAAAATTCCCTCTATGAACTTTATGGTCTTTTCTCTTATTTATAGGCTGTTGATCCATTTTGAGTTAATTTTTGTATATAGTGTGAGTTGGGGATCCAACTTCATTCTTTTGCATGTGGATGTCCAGTTGTCCCATCAACATTTGTTGAAAAGACTATTCTTTCCCTATTGAGTGGACTTGACACCTTTGTTGAAAATCAGTTGGCCATAGATGTATGGGTTTATTTTTTGTGCTCTCACTTATATTTAATTTGTCTTTATGTTGGTCCTTATGCTAGTAGAACACTGTTTTGATTACTGTAGCTTTGTAGTGTGGGCAAGTTACTTTTGTTAATTTTATTTATATTTGAGTTAATGCCATTTGAGGCTTTCTTCTTCCACCCCTTCTCTATCAGTTAGAAATTATATTTATCTGCTAATAACAGAGACAATTAGTGATGGTGGCTTAACCAAGGTAGATGTTTATTTTTCTTAAGTATAGAATAAGTCCAGCGCTGGTATGTATGGTGGCAATCCAATGTCATCACGTATCCAGGCTCAGTCTCTCTTTCTAATCTACCTTCTTTAACATTTGCCTTCTAGCCACATGGTTGTCAAATGGTCCAAGATGGCTACTAGAGCTCCAGCCTGCACATTGGCATTCATTGCAGAAAGTTGCAAGAGGGGAATAGGTATGAGTTAAAAAGGACACATGCTGGGCCCCACTCCCCACCACGCCCTGCCCATGGAACCTTTCTGGAAATACTACCTCCCAACTCTTGTTTTCATCTTGTTGGTCATCTCCTAGACCCATGAGAGGTTGGAAAATGTAGCATTTTAGCTGGATATATTGTTACCCAGACTCAATCTGGATTTTGTTACTAAGGAAGAAGAGGAAATTAGATATTATATAACTACAAGTCTCTGTCAAAGTGAGATGAAATGAGAAATGAGATGAAATATCAATATACTGGATATACAAATTTGATAACAATTTGAATGAACAACTCTATTTCTTTAATTAATAGACTATTTTTTAAAACAGTTTTAGATTTACAGAGAAATTGAGGAGATAGTACAGTGTCCCCCTCCCTTCCATAGTTTCTCCTATTATTAATATCTTGCATTAATGTGGTACATTTGCTATAATTAATGAACCAATATTGTTATTTTATTATTAACTAAAGTTCATACTTCATATTCAGGTTCACTCTTTTTGTTGTATAGTTCTATGAGTTTTGACAAATGTATAATGTCTTGTATCCTCCATTACAGTATTATACAGAATAGTTTCACCACCCTAAAAATCCTCTGTGCTTTACCTATTCATTTCCCTCTTTCCTCCAAATCCTTGGCAACCACTGATCGTTTTACTGTCTCTATAGTTTTGCCTTTTCCACAATGTCATATAGTTGGAATCATATAGTATGTAGCCCTTCCAGACTGGCTTCTTTCAGTTAACACTATGCATTTAAGGTTCCTCTTGTCTTTTTTGTGGCTTATAGCTCACTGAACATTATTCCATTATATATGAACCAAACACAGTTTGTTTATCCATTTACCATTGAAGGACATCTTGGTTGCTTCCAGTTTTGGGTGATTAGGAATAATGTGCAGGCTTTTGTGTGGACATAAAAGTTTCAACTCAATTGGGTAAATACATAAATATTATGCTTTAATTTCAAATATTAATAGAAAAACAATTGATTTTTGTCCCTTAACTTTGTATCCTTCAACCATGCAGTAATCTATTAGTTCCAGGACTAGTTTTTTGTTGATTCTTTGAGATTTTCTGTATAGATAATCATGTCATCTACAAAGAAAGGCAGTTTTATTTCTTCCTTCCAAATATGTACACCTTTTATTTCCTTTTCTTGTTTTATTGCACTAGCTAGGACTTCCAGGATGTTGAATAGGAGTGGTGAGAGGGGTCATCCCTGCCTTGATGTTAGGGCTAAAGCATCTAGTTGAGATGATAATTTGAGAAATATCAGGTACATTGTTAGCTGTAGGCTTTTTGTAGAAATTCTTTGTCAAGTTGAGAAAGTTCTCCTCTATTCCTAGTTTGCTTAGGAATATTTTATCATGAATGGTTGTTGGATTTTGTCAAATACTTTTTTTGCATCTATTGATATGATCATATGTTTTATCTTCTTCAGCCTTTTGATGTGATGGATTGCATTCTTTTATTTCTAAATTTGAATCAGCCTTGTATACCTGAAATTAATCCACTTGGTGATTGATTTGTTAATATTTTGTTGAAGATTTTTGCATCCATGTCCATGAGAGACATTGGACTGTAGTTTTCATTTCTTGTAATTTTATCTGGTTTGGGTATTAGGGTAATACTGGCCTTATAGAATGAATTAGGAAACATTTCCTCTGCTTCTGTGTTCTGGAAGAGATTGTATGGAATTGGTATCATTTCTTCCTTAAATGTTTGATTGACTTCACCAATGAAACCATCTGGGCCTGATGCTTTCTTTGTCAGAATGTTATTAATTATTGAGTCAATTTTTTAAATAGATAGAGGCCTAACCATATTATCTCTTTCTCGTATGAATTTTGGTAGTTTGTGTCTTTCAAGGAATTGATCTTTTTCTTCTAAGTTATGAAATTTGTGGGCATAGTAGTTTTCATAAAATTCTTTATTATCCTTTTAATAATAGAAATCAAAACTGTCTTCTTTTAGGAGGCACCAGGAACTGAACCCTGGACCTCCCATGTGGTAGGCAGAAGCTCAGTAGCCTGAGCCACATCCACTTCCTAAAGTGTTTAATTTTGATTAAGTCCCACTTATCTATTTTCTCTTCTGTTGCTTGTTCTAATTTTTTTTTTTTAATTTATTTCCCTACCCCTTGTTGTTTGTGGTTGCCCTATGCTCTCTGTGTTCCTTTGCCATGTGCTCTCTGTTTCTGTTCATCTTCTCTTTAGAAAGGTGGGAACTGAATCTGGGACCTTCCATGTGGGAGAGAGGCACTCAGTCATTTGAGCCACCTCAGCTCCCTGGTTTGTTGTCTCTCTCATTGCCTTTCCTCTTTGTCTCTTTGTTGTGTCATCTTGCTATGCCAGCTTGCCAGGCCTGCCGGTTGCGCCAGCTTACTTCTCCAGGAGGCACTGGAAACCGAACCCACAACCTCCCATGTGATAGGTGGAAACCCAATTGTTTGAGCCACATCTGCTTCCCTGTTGCTTGTTCTTTTGGTATAAAAGTCTAAGAAACCATTGCCAATCAAAAGGTCCTTAAGATGCTTCCCTATGTTTTCTTCTAGGAGTTTTGTAGTTTTGGTTCTTACGTTTAGGTCTTTGATTTTTGTATATGGTGTAAGGTTGGGGTCCACCTTTATTCTTTTACATATGGATATTTAGTTTTCCCAATACCATTTGTTGAAGAGACAATTCTTTCCCATTTGAGTGGACTTGGCACCCTTGTTGAAAATTAGTTGGCCATAGACGTAAGGGTTTATTTCTGACTCTCAGTTTCATTCTATTGGCCTATGTATCTGTCCTTATGCCAATACCATGCTGTTTTGATTACTGTAGATTTTGGGAAGTGTAAATCCTTAAACATCATTTTTCTTTTTCAAGATGGTTTTGGCCATTTGGGGTTGCTTACCTTTCCATCTGAATTTGCTCATTGGTTTTTCCTTTTCTGTAAAGAAATCTGCTGGGACTTTGATAGGAATTCCATTAATCTGTATATATTGCAGTATTCTATTTTGTCCTTCTAGCTAAAGGATTGTTAATTTTGTGATCTTTTTAAAATAACCAACATTGGTTGTTTCAGAGTACATTGTTTAGGCAAGCAGCTGTGGCTCAAGCATTTGAGCTCCTGTTTACCATATGGAGGACCTAGATTCAATCCCCAGGACTTCCTGGCAAAAAAAAAAAAAAGAAAGAAAAAAGGCATCCCACATCTACGCAGAGAGGCGCAGGCCCCTGCACAGTGAAACGACACACCAAAAAAGACGGTGACGCAATCAGAGAGAGGAAAAAAAAGAGTAAATTGTTCGGTTTCCACATATTTGTGAATTTTCCATTTCCCTCAGTTAATAATTTTTAAATTCACTCCATTGTAGTCAGAGAAGATACATTGTATACATATCAATATTTTTGGATTTATTTAGACTTGTTTTGTAAGCTAACGGACAGTCTTTCCTGGTGAATGATCCATGTGCACTAGAGAATAATGTACATTCTGTTGCTTTTAGGTGAAATGTTCTATATCTGTCTGATAGTCTAGTTGATTTAAAGTATTGTTCAAGTATTCTATTTTCTTATTGATCTTTTGTCAAGATGTTCCATCTATATATCTCTTCTTGCATGCTGTCTACTTTTCCCATTAGAGCCCTCAACATATTAATCATAGTTATTTTTTTTTCATTGTTAGAATTTTTAAAATGTTCTTCAATCATAGTTATTTTAAATTCACTAATAATTTTGAAATTTGTATCATATCTGAGACTAGTTCTGATGTTTGCTTTGCCTCTCAAGCATGTATTTTTTTCTTGCCTTTTAACATGCCTTGTACTTTTTTGTTGAAAGCTGTACATGATGTATTGGGTAATAGAAACTGGGGTTTAGCGTGGGACATGGTTCCCAGGGATGAGCCTCCCTGGCACCGAGGGATTATTACCAAGTGCCAGCTATCAATACACCTGGAAAAAGACCTTGACCAAAAGGGAGAAAGGGTAAATATAAATGAGTTTTTATGGCTAAGAGATTTCAAAGTGAGTTGGGAGGTCATTCCAGAGGTTATGCTTATGCAAATCTCAGCAGGATCTCATTGACTACCACAGTAAATATTGCCTCAAATAGCAGGGCTCCTGAGGGCTCCAGAGACATCTAGCACTATAGGCAGGGCAGACAGTGCAGGAGTTTGGCGCCCTGCCAGTGGGCCCTACTTTGGAATTTATGTTCCCCAGTGTGACAGAGTTGGACTCATTTGTGGTTTTCCTACACATGACTCTTCTGCCCCTTCTATATGAACCTGTAGTTAGTACTAGACTTGATAGGTTTATGTCCAAGAGACTTAAATCTCTGGGCTGTTCACGTGCCAGTTGGGCCCTGAATCTCAACAGAGTTGCAGTACCTACTCTCCAGTTTATTGGACTCACCCAGGACAACTAACAAGGAGATGATGATGGTCAATGCCCATCCCATGGAACAAAGAGAGCCTGCAACTACAAGCAAGAGAGTCCCATCCATCTGCCCCATGGGAGCTAAGCCCCCTCTCAATTAGAGGTGGAGTGGGCATCACCATCCCACAATCCTCAGGATTGGGGAATGAATGATGGACTAGAGTAGACTTACTGTCATTCTACTATAGACTTATTGTTATTCTAGCAATGGAAGAACTTTTATCATTGATGTGGAGGCAGTAGCCACTGGACGTTCTGAGGGGAGGGAGAGGGAAAAACAGATGTAATATGGAGGCATTTTCGGGACATTGGAATTGTCCTCAATGGCGTTGCAATGATGGATACAGACCATTATATATTTTGTCATAACTTACAAAATTTTGTGGGACAGAGTGTAAACTATAATCCACACTTAGTGGCAGTGCTCCAATATGTGTTCATTAATTGTAACAAATGTACCACACTAATGAAAGATGGTGTTAATGTGGGAAAGTGTGGGAGGGGGAGGGAGTAGGGCATATGGGAATCCCCTATATATATTTTTTTTTCTTTTTTTATTATTTTATTTTCCTCTATATTTTCTATGTAATATTTATGTAATCTAAAGCATTAAAAAAAAGTATTGGAGAGCAGGGGAAGAGAAAAAAAATAGAAACTGAGGGTAATTAGGCTTTTAGTTTGAGGTTTTATGCTAATCTGGTTAGAAGCTGAACTGTTTAGTGTTGCTATAGTTGTAAGTGACAGAATTCAGTTTACTTGCGATTTTTTTTGTTTGTTTTTTTTCTTCCCTTTTGTATTTGGATTTCATGAGAACTTTTTTTTCATTTAAAAATTTTATTGAAATATATCATTTATATATGAACATATATAAGGAATAAGTATATAGTAAAAGTTGTAAACATATAAATCAAACAAGCAAAGCATCATTCAGGGCACTCATGCATCACCCCACCACCAACACCTTGCACTGCTGTGAAACATTTGTTACAAACTATGAAAGAGCATCATTAAAATATTACTACTAACTATAGCCCATATCTTAGATTTGGTGTATTTTCCCCCAAATCCACTCGATTATTAACACCCTGTATTAGTATTATACATTTTTTATAGTTCATGAGAGAACGTTCTCATATTTGTCCTATTAACCACAGTTCATCTTCCACCACAGGATTCACTGTGTTATCAGTCCCATGCCTTGTACAATCCATTTAAAGTGTGCACTCAGTGCCTCTTATCTTCATCACTGAGTTGTGCTATCATCACCTCAGTCAATTTTAGAACATTTTCCTTACTCCAAAAGGAAAAATCCCATACCTCTTTATACCTTCCTATTGTTGTCTCTTAGAATTTGTACATCTTATTTACCATTGCTGCAAAAAATATTACAATATTACTGTTAACTATCATCCATAAGTTACATTTGTTGTAATTTTCCCATGTATCACCATATTCTTAACATTTTGTAAAAGAAGAACATTCTTATATTTATACAACTAACCACAATCTTCATTCACCACCAAAATCATTGTTATACATTCCCTAGCTTCCTTTCAATTGAACTTTATATCCATAGACTACCCTTTTCAGCCACAGTCACATTTGCAAATCAGCAGTGTTAGTTATACTCACATAATATGTTACCATCAACTATTCATTTCCACACTTTTACAATAAACCTTAGTAACAATGCTATATACATTAAGCATCTGCTCCTATTCTCAACCCATATCTGTCTCCGAGTAAACTACACTCTGTGAGTTTACTCATTGTATTTAGCTCATATTAGTGAGACCATACAATATTTGTCCTTTTGTGTCTGACTTATTTCACTCAACACAGTTATCTTAAAGATTCATCTATATTATCATGTGCACCCCAATTTCCTTCCTTCTTACAGCTGAATAGTATTCCATTGTGTGTATACCACATTTTGTTTATCCATTCATCAGTTGATGGACACTTGGGCTTTTCTATATTTTAGCAACTGTTAAAAATGCTGCTTTGAACAATGGTGTGCAAATGTCAGTACTCAGCCTTTCTTCTGAATACAGTCCCTAGTAACGAGATTCCTGGATCATATGGCAGTTCTATATTCAGTTTCTTGAGGTACTGACAAACTGTCTTACACAGAAGCTGCACTATTCTACAGTCCCACCAACAGTGAAGGAGTGTTCATATTTCTCCACATCCTCTCCAGCACTTGTAGTTTTCTGTTTTTTTTTTTTCCCCCCTTAATAATGGCCATTCTATAGGGTGTGAAATGGTATCTCATTGTAGTTTTGATCTGCATTTCCCTAAGAGCTAGTGATGTTGAACATTTTTTTCATGTGCTTTTTAGCCATTTGTATTTCCTCTTTGGAAAAATGTCTATTCAAGTCTTTTACACATATTTAAAACTGGGTTGCTTGTCTTTTCATTTTTGAGTTGTATGATCTCTTTATTATAGCATGGAAATCAAACCCTTATCAGGGTTTGATCTTCCATTGAATAGGCTATCTTTTTACTTTCTTGACGAAGTTTTTTGAAGAACAAAAGTGTTTAATTTTGAGGAGGTCTCATTTATCTATTTTTTCTTTCATTGTTCTCGCTTTGGGTATAAGTTTTAAGATATAAATGCTTACCACAAGATCTTGAAGATGTTTCACTACATTTTCTTCTAGGAGTTTTATGGTTGTCACTTTTATATTTAGTTCCTTGATCCATTTTGAGTTAATTATTTTATAAAGTGTGAGATAAAGGGCCCTCTTTCTTTCTTTTAGATATGATATCCAGTTCTCCCAGCACCATTTATTGACTAGAACATTCTGGCCCAGCTAGGTCGGCTTGACAGTCTTGTCAAAGGTTGTGAGGGTCTGTTTCTGAGTTCTCAGTTCGGTTCCACTGGTCAATCTGTTTATCGTTTTGCAAGTGTCATGCTGGTTTTTTTACCACTGTAGCTAGGTAATATGCTTTAAAGTCAGGAAGTGAGAGTCCTCCGACTTTATTTTTTCTTTTTAAAGACATTTTTGGCTATTTGAGGACCCTTACTCTATTAGTCAGCCAAAGAGGTACTGATGCAAAATACCATAAATCGGTTGGCTTTTATAAAGGGTATTTATTTGGGGTAGAAACCTACAGTTACCAGGCCATAAAGCATGAGTTACTTCCCTATCAAAGTCTGTTGCCACGTGTTGAAGCAGGATGGCTGCCGACATTCAGCCTTCCTCTTCCTCTTAAGGCTCCACGGTCCCAGCTTCTTTCAATATCAGCTGTAGGCTGGGTTAAGTCTCATCTCTCTCCAGGGGCTCATTTCTCTCCAGGCTCAGCTGCTCTGCTCTCTCCACAAGGTCAGCTGTAAACTATCAGGTGAACGGCTTGTCTCTCTTCCCAGGCCTCTGCCATGTCTAAGGGAAACTTCTTTCCTTCTTCACGTATCTGCTTCTCTGTGTGTTTACTTCCCGGGCTCCAGGATCAAAACTCCAATCTCCCTTCTCTGCAGGGTGTGGTTTCTCTGTAAGTCCCCACCTACCAAGGGGGCGGGGACTCAACGTCTACTGAAGTGGCCCAATCAAAGCCCCAATCATTATTTAATCAAGTAAAAGTGAAACCTCTGAATCCAGTATAATCTAATATGCCCAGAGGAGCAGACCAGTTTACAAACATAATCCAATATCTATTTTGGAATTCATAAATAATGCCAAACTGCTACACCTTCTAAATAATTTTTTTTTTTTTTTAAGATTTTATTTATTTATTCACCCATCCCCGCCTTGCTGCTTGTGCTCACTGGGTCAGCCAACCGCGCCGCTCGGGCAGGCCTGCCCCCACCAGGAGGCCCCCGGAACCGAACCCGGGGCCTCCCACATGGCAAACGGGAGCCCTACTGATTGAGCCACATCCGCTTCCCTAAATAAATTTTAATTTATTTAATTAGTCTTCCAATCCATGAACACGGAATTTACTTCCATTTATTTAGATCTTTTGTTTCTTTTAGCAATGTGTTGTAGTTGTCTGAATACAGGTCCTTTATGTCCTTGATTAAGTTTATTCCTAAATTTTTCATTCTCTTAGTCGCTATCATAAATGGAAATTTTTTTCTGACTTCCTCCATAGATTGCTCATCAGTAGTGTATAGAAACACTACAGGTTTTTGTTTATTAATCTTGTGTCCTGCTACTTTGCTGAAGTTGTCTATTAGTTCTAAGAGCTTTGTTGTGGAGTTTTTGGATTTTCTAGATATAGGATCATATCATCAGTGATTCTTTTAATTGCCTAATTGCTCTAGCTAGAACTTTTAGCACAATATTGAATAACAGTGGTGACAGTGGGCATCCTTGCCTTGTCCTGATCTCACTGGGAAAGCTTTCCTTCTTTCACTCTTGAGTACAATGTTAGCTATGGGTTTTTCATATATGCACTTTACCATGTTGAGAAAGCTTCCTTCTAGTCCTATCTTTTGGAGTGTTTTTAGCAAGAAAGGATGCTGTATTTTGTCAAATGCCTTTTCTGCATCAATTGAGATGATCATGTGATTTTTCTTCAATTTATTAATGTTGTTCATTATACTAATTGATTTTCTTGTGTTGAACCACCCTTGCATACCTGGGATAAAACCCACTTGATCATGGTGTATATGTCTTTTAATGTGCTTTTGGCTTCAGTTTGTAAGTATTTTGTTGAGGGATTTTTGCAGTGAAATTCATTAGAGAAATGGATCTGTAATTTTCTTTTTTCATACTATCTTTATCTGGCTTTGGGATTAGGGTGTTGTTGGCTTCATAGAATGAGTTTGATAGCATTCCTTTCTATTCAATTTTTTGGAAGAGCTTGATTAAGTGGGATATTAGACCATCTATGAATAATTGGTAGAATTCACCTGTGAAGCCATCTGACCCTGGGCTTTTCATTTGGGGGAGGTTTTTTTTTTTTTCCTCAGAGTTAAAATATTTTGCTTTTGCAAATTTTACAAAAACCTAGGAACATGTGAACACACATTTCTATTGCCCTTCCAAGGACCTTCAGAGCTTCCATGCAAGTGAGGCAGCTTAGAAATTAAATTTTATTAGCCTCATGCTAAGTCCAGCCCTGCCACCAAACTAGCAAATGACACAATGTGCATCTTGCCAAATCCAGTGGTCATTTATCTGTCCTCTTCCTATCTGAGTTCTCATCTCATCACCCCTTCCTTATGTAAACACATTTGTTCTCTGTCTGCATTCTGTGCCACAGGGCTCAGTACTGGGGCTTCTTCTCTATTTATTCTCACTGTCTAGTGATCTCAACTAGCTTCACAATTGTAAATACCAGTTATAAAATGTCTTCCAAATTTAAACCTCTGGCCTGGACTTCTCCCAGAGCTTAGAAATGTTAGTTATCTGCCTACTCACTACCCTACTTGGATATATAATGGGCATCTCAAAATATTAATGTTTTCAATACAAACCCAGTCCTAAACCTATCTGCACTATTTTAGCAAACACCTCCACCATTTAATCAGGAGGTCATTCTAAAACCTAGGAGTTATCCCCTGATTTCTCTCTTTGCCTCTCATATCACATCTGTCCAAAGGCAAATTCTGTCAATCTTACTTTGAAAATATATTCTGAATTTGACCATTTCTTACCCTCTCCAGCATAGCCACCCTAGTTCAAGACCATCACTATCTATTGCCTGAAGTATTGTAATTGCACCCCAACTGGTTCCCTGTTTCCACTCTTGATCCCTCATAGTCAGTTTTCCTTACTCCCCTTCTCAGAACCCTCTAAATCCTGCCACATTTAGAACAAAATCCAAAGTTTTCTCATGGCCAGCAGCTTCAGCATCACCTGGGAATTTGTTATAAATGCTCATTTTCAGATGGCACTCCAGAAATGCTGAATCAGAAACTCTGGAGGTGGGCCCAGCAATCTGTCTTGTTCACCTCTGGTTCTGAGGTATCTACATCCTCTGGTTCAGAACTGGTTCTCTGACATTTTCTCCTACCACTCCCCCTCACTCATTTCACTCCTGTCACACTGGACTGGCTGTTCCTATAACAGGACAAATGAAGTCCTCAGAGCTTTTGCACGTATGGCTCCTAGTCCTAAATTCTTTCCTCAGCCACGATAATGGCTCATGCCCTTGCTTCAGGCCAATCTCTGCTTAAGGCTCATGTCCTCAGAGAGGCTTTCCCTGTCTACCCTTTCTAAAATCAGTCCCTCTACCCCTCTTGTCCCACCCTTGTGTTTTTCTTCAAAGCTCTTGTCACTATATATATATATATATATATATATATATTTAAATATATTTTTATTACAAAAGTTGTGAATTTACAAAACAATCATGCATATGTGTCGAATTCTTTTGAGGAGGTTTTTGATGACTATTTCAATTTGTATACATGTGACTGGTTTGTTGAGGTCTTCTATTTCTTCTAGGGTCAGTGTAAGTTGTTTGTGTGTTTCTAGGATTTTGTCCATTTCGTCTACATTGTCTAGATTTTTTGGCTTACATTTGTTCATAGTATCCTCTTATGATCTCTTTTTAAAATTTTATTTTTTAACTTTATTTTGTACATTTAATAATTGAAAATATAAACAATTAAAAATTACAAAGAAAACACAATTGAATAATAACGTACATTTCTCAATTAAAGATACTGGTTACATATAAAAAAATTTTTTTAATCATACAATATGTTACACAATATATTTGGTTCATAGTAATGCAATCATACAGTATTTGTCCTTTTGTGTCTGGCTTGCTTTTCAACATAATGTCCTCCAGGTTTATCCATGTTGTCATATGCTTTGCGACTTCGTTTCTTCTTACAGCTGCATGATATTTCCATCGTGTGAATGCTCCACAGTTTGTTTATCCATTCATCTGTTGATGGACACCTGGGTTGTTTCCAACTTTTGGCAATCATGAATAATACCGCTTTGAACATTGGTGTGCAGATGTCTGTTCGTGTCACTGCTCTCATTTCTTCTGGGTATATACCCAGTAGTGGTATTGCAGGGTCACGTGGCAAGTCTATATTCAACTTCTTTAGGAAATGCCAGACAGTCCTCCATAGTGGCTGCATCATCAACAGTGAAGAAGTGTTCCTATCTCTCCACATCCTCTCCAACACTTGTAGTTCTCTGTCTTTTTAATAGTGGCCATTCTGATAGATGTGAAATGATATCTCATTGTAGTTTTGATTTGCATTTCCCTAATAATGAGTGATGTTGAGCATTTCTTCATGTGTTTTTTTGCCATTTGTATTTCTTCTTTCAACAAATGTCTACTCAAGTCTTTTGCCCATTTTTTAATTGGTTCGTTTGTCTTTTTATTGTTGAGTTGTAATATCTCTTTATATATCCTGAATATTAAACCCTTACCAGATATGTGATTCCCAAATATTTTCTCCCATTGAGTTGGCTGCTTTTCACCCTTTCTACAAAGTCCTGTGAGGTGCAAAAGTGTTTAATTTTGAGGAGGTCCTATTTATCTATTTCTTCTTTTGTTGTGCGTGCTTTGGGAATAAGGTCCAAGAAACCACCACCTACCACAAGGGCTTTAAGATGTTTTCCCTACATTTTCTTCTAGTAGTTTTTTGTTCCTGGCTTTTATATTTAGGTTTTTGATCCATTTTGAGTTGGTTCTTTTATAAGGAGTGAGATAGGGGTCTTCTTTCATTCTTTTGATTATTGATATCCAGTTCTCCCAACACCATTTGTTGAAGAGACTGTTTTGTCCCATGAACATTAATTTGGTAGGTTTGTCAAAAACCAGTTGACTGTATAGGTGAGGGTTTATTTCTGGACATTCAATTCTATTCCGCTGATCGATATGTCTATCTTTATGCCAGTACCATGCTGTTTTGACCACTGTAGCTTTATAATATGTTTCAAGGCCAGGCAGTGAAATTCCTCCCATGTCACTCTTCTTTTTAAGAATGTTTTTAGCTATTCGGGTGCACTTTCTTTTCCAAATAAGTTTGGTATTGCCTTTTCTAATTCTATAAAGTAAGCTGTTGGGATTTTAATTGGTATTGCATTGAATCTATAAATCAGTTTGGGCAAGATTGATATCTTCACGATATTTATTCTTCCAATTCACGAACACAGAATGACTTTCCATTTGTTTATGTCTTTTTAAATTTCTTTTAGCTTTGTTTTGTAGTTTTCTGCATATAGGTCCTGTACTACTTCAGTTAAATTAATTCCTAGCTATTTAAGCCTTTTTGTTGCTATTGAAAATGGAATTTCCCCCTGATTTCCTCCTCAGGTTGTTCAGTACTAGTGTCCAAAAACATTACTGATTTTTGCGTCTTGATCTTATATTCTGCCACTTTGCTGAAAGCATTTATTAGCTCCAATAGCTTTGTCATGGATACTTCAGAATTTTCTAAGTACAGGATCTGTCATCTGCAAACAGAGTTTTACCTCCTCTTTTCCTATGTGGATGCCTTTAAATTTTTTTTTTCTTGTCTAATTGCCATAGCTAGAACTTCTAGACAATATTGAATAACAATGGTGACAGTGGGCATCCTTGTCTTGTTCCCGATCTTGATTATGATGTTGGCTGTGGGTTTTTCATATATCCTGTATTAGTCAGCCAAAGGGGTGCTAATGTGAAATACCAAAAATGGGTTGGTCTTTATAAAGGGTGTTTATTTGGGGTAGAAGTCCGCAGATACCAGGCCATAAAGCGTTAAGTTTCTTCTCTCACCAAAGTCCATTGCCACGTGTTGGAGCAAGACAGCTGCCTACGTTTGCCAGGGTTCAGGCTTCTTTGGTTTGTCTCTTCTTGGGGCTGCGTTTCTCTCCGAGCTTAGCTCCTGTTTACTCCACAAGGTCAGCTGTAAATGATCAGGCGAACAGCTCACTTCTCTCCTCCTGGGGCCTTCTTTCCAACATCAAAACTGCTTCTCAAAAACTGCTGCCCAAAACTGTTCTTGCCATGCGTTTATATTCGATTCCCCCACCCACCAAGGGGTGGGGCTCAATGCCCTAATCATAGCCTAATCATGCCCAGATTAGCAGATCGGTTTACAAGCATGATCCAATTATATTTTTGGAATTCATAATTACATCAAATTGGCCAATGGTTACACTCCACCCTCTGAATTCCAAAAATACATTACAATATTCAAAAAACCTTAAATCAGTAACAATTCAAGTACAAAATCATATCATAATCATTTTAAAGAAATACAGTTCATCTTGAGGCAAAGTCCATCTGCTATAGACCTCTGAAACTTACAAAACCATTTAACTGCTTCCAATACACAAATGGAAAGACAAAGGATTAACATTTTCATTATCATAAGGAAAAATTGGGATGTTAAACATGAGTCATGGATCCTCTACAGTTCAGTAACCCTGCAGGGCATCCTCCATTCGATTTCAAAGTCTGAGTCATTCTTAAGAGGATGGTTTCTTCTCCTTGGGGCCACATGGGAACCCACCCTTTCCACAGGCTTGCCCAACAGCCATTTTCTTGGTTCCACCCTCATCAAGCATCTGGGTGTCAACCAAGCTCTGGACCTCACCCTCCAAGAGTGTTAGGATGATTGCCACACCTTACCCAATCTTTGGGTTAGAGTCTTACCCCCCTAGTACAGTGAGGTGAAGATAACATTCCCCTTAACCTTTGGCATACAGGCTCAACCCTCTCAGAGCAATGGGTTGACCACCTGGCCTTCCCTAATCCATGAGGGACAGGTATACCCCTCTCAGACCTATGGGGTGTTGACCTTAACTGCCCTAATCTTTGAGGAATGTGCTCCACCTTCCCTACACCCTGGGATGGCAAAACTCTCCCAGAACATCGGTTGGGGACATCCACCCTCTTCAACTGCTGGGGAAAACTCACCCTCTCTGTACACATGGGTGGGGCTTCTCTCTTGGCCCAAGGAGATGTCTTAAGTCCAGATCTCTTCTTAAAGCTGTTTCTCCTTCAGTCTCTCCTTTCCGTGTCCTCTTTTGTCCAAGCTGACAGTGGTTTTGTTCATACAGCATTCTCAAAAACGTTGTTGGTTTAGCATGCTAGAAGCAGGGGTCCAAGCCATCAGACAGTAAGACTTACCACAAGTCTTTCCAAGATAACTGCATCTTCAATTCTGAGTTATGAGTTCCAAGTTTAGTAAAGTCTTCAAATAGGGCATTTTCATCTGGAAATTTGACTTCCAGACACTTGGAAGTTCTGGAATCAGTTACTGTTTTCTTTGTGCCCAAAAGTTCAGTCCTTAGTGTATTTCGCTCATCTAGTATTTTGCTGTAAGCTGCAAGGAGAAGCCAAACCACATTCTCCGAGTTTACCTTCAAAAGTTCTTCAGCTAAATGCTCTGGTTCGCCATTTTCAAGTTCTTTCTTCCATATATCACCAGGAGTTAATCTTGCTACGTTCTCTGCAACTTTAAAACATGGATCGCCTTTCCTCCAGTTTCCAATAATGGTTTCATCATTTACTTCTAAGGCATCATAGAAAGTCTCTCCAGCATCCATATTACTATCAACCGTTTCTTCAAAGTGATTTAGGCCTTTTCCATCAAGCATTTTACAATCCCTCCAAAAAATACTCCTTGCCCATTTATAAAACCGTTCCAACATTTTGGTAATTACAAAAGGACTTCCCCACTCCTTGGTACCAAATTCATAATTACATCAAATTGGCCAACGGTTACATATGCCTTTTATCATACTGAGGAATTTTCCTTCTATTCCTATCTTTTGAAGTGTTTTTTTATAAAAAAAGAATGCTGGATTTTGTCAAATGCCGTTTCTGCATCGATTGAGATGATCATGTGGTTTTTTTCCTTCTATTTATTAATGTGCTTTATTACGTTGATTGATTTTCTTATGTTGAACCAGACTTGACTTGCATACCAGGAATCAATCCCACTTTGTCGTGATGTGTAAGTCTCTTGATACGCTGTTGGATTCGATTTGCAAGTATTTTGTTGAGAATTTTTGCATCCATGTTCATTAGAGAGATTGGTCTGTAATTTTCTTTTCTTGTAGTATCTTTATCTGGCTTTTGAATTAGAGTGATGTTGGCTTCATAAAATGTGTTGGGTAATTTTCCCTCTTCAATTTTTTGGAAGAGTTTAAACAGGATTGGTGTTAATTCTTTTCATAATGCTTGGTAGAATTCACCTGCAAAGCCATCTGGTCCTGGACTTTTCTTTGCTGGGAGATTTTTGATGATGGATTCAATCTCTTTAAACGTGATTGGTTTGCTAAGTTCTTGTATTTCTTGTAGTGTCATTGTAGATTGGTTGTGCATTTCTAGTAATTTGTCCATTTCATCTAGGTTGTCTAGTTTATTGGCATACAATTTCTCATAGCATCCTCTTATGATTCTTTTTATGTCTGTGGGGTCAGTTGTAACTTAACTCCTTTCATTTCTGATTGTATTTATTTGCATCTTCTCTCTTTTTTTCTTTGTTAGTCTAGCTAGGGCTTTGTCAATTTTATTGATCTTCTCAAAGAACCAGCTTTTGGTTTTGTTGATTTTCTCTATTGTTTTTTCTTTCTTTCTTTTCTCAATTTCATTTATTTCCGCTCGAATCTTTATTATTTCTTTCCTTCTTTTTGCTTTGGGATTGGTTTGCTGTTCTTTTTCTAGTTTCCTTAGTTGTTCAGTTAAATTGTTGAGTTTAGCTCTTTCTTCTTTTCTAATATAGACATTTAGAGCTATAAATTTCCCTCTCAAGACTGCCTTTGCTGTATCCCATAAGTTTTGATATGTTGTGTTCTCATTTTCATTTGTCTCAATATATTTACTGATTTCACTTGCAATTTCTTCTTTGACCCACTGATTATTTAGGAGTGCCTTGTTTACTTTTTTCCTGTCTATTATTGATTTCCAGTTTTATTCCATTTTGATCTGAGAAGGTACTTTGTATAATTTCAATCTTTTTATATTTATTGAGAGCTGCATTGTGCCCTAACATATGGTCTATCCTGGAGAAAGATCCATGGGCACTTAAGAAGAATATATAACCCACTGAGTTTGGATGCAGTGTTCTGTATATGTCTGTTAGGTCTAACTTGTTTATCATATTGTTCAAGTTCTCTGTTTCCTTGTTGATCTTCTGTCTAACTGTTCTGTCTAATGATGTGAGTGGGGTGTTGAAGTCTCCAATGATTCTTGTAGAGATGTCTATTTCTACCTTCAGTTTTGCCAAAGTTTGTCTCATGTATTTTGGGGAATCCTAGTTAGGTCCATAGATATTTATGACTGTTATATCTTCCTGGTGGATTGTCCCTTTTATATAATGGCCTTCTGTATCTCATAATTTTTTTGCATTTAAAGTCTGTTTTGTTTGATATTGGTATAGCTACCTCTGCTCATTTTTGGTTACTATTCACGTGGAGTATCTTTTTCCAACCTTTCACTTTTCAGCCATTTTGTATCATTCGGTCTAAGGTGAGTTTCTTGTAAGCAGCGTATGGATGGCTCATATTATTTTATCCATTCTTTCAGCCTCTATCTTTTGATTGGGGACTTTAATCCATTCAATGAAATTACTGTAAATGCACTATTTACTTCCACCATTTTATTCTTTGGTTTTCCTATGTCATATTTTTGTGTGTCTTTTTCACTCTTTTGGTTATCCTTTCTGCCATTTTTTTCTTCTATATTCTCCTCCAAGCCTGTCTCTCCTGTCTTTTTCTTTCAGGTTCTGAGGCTTCCTTTAATATTTCCTGCAAAGGTGGATTCTTTTTTGCAAAGTCTACTAGTTTCTGTTTCTTTGTGAATATTTTATACTCACCTTCATATTTGAAGGACAGTTTTACTGGATAAAGAATTTTTGGCTAGAAGTTTTTGTCTTTCAGTATCCTAATTTTATCATACCACTATCTTCTCGCCTCCATGGTTTCTGAAGAGAAATTTATGCTAAGTATTACTAGACTTCCCTTGTACGAGATGGTTTGCTTCTCCCTTGCTGCTGTGAGAATTTTCTCTTTATCTTTGACAAAGTCTTGGTGTGGGTCTATTTGGATTTATTCTGACTGGGGTGCGCTTCTTGGACATGTAAGTTCATTTCTTTCATGACAGTTGGGAAATATTCAGCTATTATTTCCTCAAATATTCTTCCTGCCCCTTTTCCCTTCTCTTCTCTTTCTGGAACTCCCATGACACGTATGTTGTTGCATTTTGTGTTGTAATTCAACTCTGAGCCCCTGCTCAATTTTTTTCCATTCTTTTCTCTCTGTGTTCTTTTCTCTCTTCAATTTTATCTGTTCTGTCTTTGGTATCACTTATTCTTTCTTCTGTCATTTCAAGCCTGCTGTTGTATGCCTCCAGTGTTTTTTTGTTTTTTTTTTTTTCACCAGAATTAAGCTCTTTATTAATCTTTCTTGTTTCAAAGAGTCATGGTAGTTTATATGGTACATTTTCTTACACTTGGCATCACAGAGCCAACATGCTCAGAACATCTTGAGCCTCAGCATCTCTGAGTCATGTTGCGGTGGCAGATATAGAAAAACTAATCAGGGACAGAGGGTATATGCCATCGAAATGAGACCACCAAACAAAGGCTCTGATCTGTGGGACATTCAGGCAGGACCAAACTCAAGCCAGAGCAAAACCTGTTTCCAGGAAGAATTGTAACTGGCTTGGAAGCAGGTCAGCACAGAGAACATTCATTCAGGGTGTTAGGCAAGTTTTAGAATGCTATGCAAACCACAGAGGGATGCAACCTCCTCCCCTCTGGGGTGGAACTCCCCCTGGCCTCCTCAATTAGCTCCAAAGGGCAAGGGTATTTGACTCCTTCATTTACTCAGCATATTTTTGATCTCACCTATTGTGCCTTTCATTCCCATGAGCTTCTGTTCAGGATTTAAAATTCTTTGCGCTCGCTCAATGTTTTCTTTTTTTTTTTTTTTTTTTTTTTTTTAATTTATTCATTTATCCCCCCCTTGCTGCTTGTGCTCACCGGGTCAGCTAACCACGCCGTGCGGGCGGGCTATTGCCTTCACCAGGAGGCCCCGGGAACTGAACCCGGGGCCTCCCATATAGTAAACGGGAGCCCTACTGATTGAGCCACAGCCGCTTCCCTCTCAGTGTCTTCTTAATGTCATTTATCTGTTTAAACATATTGTCTTTCAACTTATTAATTTGATTTTGAAAATTTGTGCATATCTTGGTGATTAGTTCTCTCAAATTCTGCATCTCTTCTGGGGCTTTGATATATTCCTTTTCTTGGACCATGTCTTCTGTTTTCTTAGTATGGCTCATAATTTTTTGCTTATGTCTAGGCATCTGGTTGTGATGTAGTTTACTCAGGTTCTCAATTTCTTTCTCTTTTATAGGAATTTAGTGGCAGGAGGCTGTGTTACCACTGCTCTTTGAGTCTTGGCTCGACCTGGTTTGTTAGGATTGCCTTGCTGGTTGTTCAAAACTAGGCACTGGACTCAGTAATTGGTTGTAGACTCACTTCCTGGAGCCTTTGGGAGGGAGACTACTGAGGCCAGAAAAAGCCTCTCCTACTTATTTTTAATTTTCTCATGTGCACTTCCTTAGTCTTCCAGGAGATGGCGCTCTTTGGCAGCTCTCAGTTCAATACAGTGTATTTGTTGCAACACAAACCAGGTCAATGTGATATCACAGAGCTTCCTGTCTGGAGGCTGGGAGCCATGTAATTCAAACTTTCTCTGAGACAGTTCTCCAGCCTTCTCTGGCAGCCCCCTCCCTTTTCCTGGCTAGGAAATATTTCCACTTCCCCCTGAGTCCTCATCAATCAGTCCCAGTTAGTAGAGAAGGAGATTGGGAGGGTCATATATCTTGAGCCCCTTGTGGGTTCCCAAGGCAGACAAGGCACAGCCCCACTGGGCCTGGAAGGGCCCCTGGGACACAGCGGACCAAATCTGAGTCAAAAGCTGGGCCAGCCTTAGGTTGTGTCTCTTTCTCTCCCCTTTTCTGGGGCATCTTCAACAATCAGCTAAAAGAGAGGGAGATTGCTAACGTTGGATTTCTCCAGTCCTTCGCCAGCTCCCAGGACAAATCATGGTGTGGTTCCGCCCAGCCTGGAGGGGCTGGGTGGGACACAGCAGACCAAATTTGTGAGTCAGAAGCTGAGTCATCCTTAGGCTGTGTCCCTCTCTCTCTCCTTTCCTGGGGTGGTAGATCCCTGGAGCCCCCCTTGTCTGTAGTTGTGGGCCTAGAGGCCTGAGAATTCTCAAGTGTCTTTAGTGTGGGGGATGGTGCCAGCAGCAGCAGCCACTGGTTTCAACCACAGTTCTGTCTTTGTGATTTCCCTCCTTTGTCCCTTTCTCCTCTGGGTGATGTCCAGCTTTCTCCTGGTGCCCTAAATCCTAGAATATCTTTTTCTAGGCTGTTTCATCCTGTCCTCTATCTACTTTTCTGGAGAAGAAGACAGTCCCATGTCTTTCTAGTTTGCCGTCTTCCCATAAGTCCCCATAAATCTTTTCTTATGATCTCTTCTTTCTATGGAGTCAGTGGTAATATCCCCCTTTCATTTCTGATTTTATTTATTTGTATCTTCTCTCTTTTTTTTTCTTTGTCAGTCTAGCTAAGGGTTTCTAATTTTTGTTGATCTTCTCATAGAACCAATTTTGGTTTTGTTGATTCTCTCAATTGTTTTTTTGTTCTTGATTTCATTAACTTCTGCTCTGATCTTTATTGTTTCTTTCCTTCATTTTGCTTTGGGATTAGTTTGCTGTTTTTTTTTTCTAGTTCTTCCAGGTATACAGTTAGGTCTTCGATTTTAGCTTTTCTTCTTTTTCAATGTAGGCTTTGAGGGCTATAAATTTCCCTCTCAGCACTGCCTTTGCTGAATCCCGTAGGTTTTAATATGTGGTATTCTTGTTTTCATTCATCTCGGGATATTTACTGACTTCTCTTGCAATTTATTCTTTGACCCATTGATTATTTAAGTGTGTTGTTTAATCACCATATATTTGTGAATTCTCCCTATTTCCATCCATTATTGATTTCCAGCTTCATTCCATTATGATCAGAGAAAGTGCTTTGTATAATTTTATTATTTTAAAATTTATTGAGACCTGACTTGTGACCCAAAATATGGTCTATCCTGGAGAAGCTTTCCCACTGAGATCTGGAATAAGACATGGATTAAAAAGAATGTATATCCTGCTGTTTTGGGGTATTATGCTCTATAAATGTCTGTTAGATCTAGTTCATTAATCATATTATTCAAACTCTCTGGTTCCCTATTTTATTCTCTGTCCAGATGTTCTATCCAGTGATGGAGTGGTGTGTTGAAGTCTCTAATTATTATTGTAGAGACATCTGTTTCTCCTTCATTTTTGCCAGTATGTGCCTCAAGTGTCTTGGGGTACCCAGATTAGGTGCATAAATATTTATTATAGTTATTTCTTCTTGGTGAATTTTCCCTTTTATTAATATATAATGAAGTTCTTCATTCCTTATAACAGTTTTGTTTTTAAAATCTATTTTGTCTGATACTCGTGTCGTTACTTGAGATCTTTTTTGGTTACTATTTGCATGGAATATCTTTGTCCAACCTTTGACTTTCAACCTGGTTGTGTCCTTTTATCTGAGGTAAGTCTCTTGTAGATAACATATAAATGGCTTATTTTTTTAAATCTATTATATCAGTCTGTTTTGATTGGGGATCCAAGAACTCTTTTTTTTTTTTTTTTTTACTTTATTTTGTACATTTAATAATTGAAAATATAAACAATTAAAAACTAAAAAGTAAACACAGGTGAATAAATATATACATTTCTCAATTAAATGTAATGGATATATATAAATTTTTTTTTGAATCAAATAATATGTTACACAATATGTTTGGTTCATAGTAACGCATTCATACAGTATTTGTCCTTTTGTGTCTGGCTTGCTTCGCTCAACATAATGTCCTCCAGGTTCATCCATGTTGTCATATTCTTTACGACTTCATTTCTTCTTACAGCTGCATAATATTCCATCGTGTGAATAGACCACAGTTTGTTTATCCATTCATCTGTTGATGGACACCTGGGTTGTTTCCAACTTTTGGCAATGGTGAATAATGTTGCTATGAACATCGGTGTGCAGATGTCTGTTCGTGTCACTGCTCTCATTTCTTCTGGGTATATACCCGGTAGTGGTATTGCTGGGTCATGTGGCAAGTCTATATTCAACTTCTTTAGGAACTGCCAAACAGTCCTCCATAGTGGCTGTACCATTCTGCACTCCCACCAACAGTGAAGAACTATTCCTATCTCTCCACATCTTCTCCAACACTTGTAGTTCTCTGTCTTTTTAATAGTGGCCATTCTGATAGATGTGAAATGATATCTCATTGTAGTTTTGATTTACATTTCCCTAATCATGAGTGATGTTGAGCATTTCTTCATGTGTTTTTTTGTGATTTGTATTTCTTCTTTGGATAAATGTCTATTCAAGTCTTTCGCCCATTTTTTAATTGGGTCTTTGTCTTTTTATTGTTGAGTTGTAACATCTCTTTATATATCCTGGATATTAAACCCTTATCACATGTGTGATTACCAAATATTTTTTCCCATTGAGTTAGCTGCCTTTTCAACCTTCTGACAAAGTCCTGTGAGTTGCAAAAGTGTTTAATTTTGAGGAGGTCCCATTTATCTATTTTTTCTTTTGTTGCACATGCTTTGGCTGTAAAGTCCAAGAAACTACCACCTACTACAAGGTCTTCAAGATGTTTCCCTACATTTTCTTCTAGTAGTTTTATGGTCCTGGTTTTTATATTTAGATCTTTTATCCATTTGAGTTGATTCTTGTATAGGGGGTGAGATAGGGGTCCTCTTTCATTCTTTTGGTTATAGATATCCAGTTCTCCCAACACCATTTGTTGAAGAGACTGTTTTTTCTCGTTAGCGTGGGCTTGGTAGGCTTGTCAAAAACCTGTTGACTGTATAGGTGAGGGTTTATTTCTGGGTTCTCAATTCTATTCCACTGATTGATGTGTCTATCTTTATGCCAGTACCATGCTGTTTTGACCACTGTAGCTTTGTAATATGTTTCAAGGTCAGGCAGTGAAATTCCTCCCACGTTGCTCTTTTTTTTTTTAGAATGCTTTTGGCTATCGGGTGCACTTACCCTTCCAGATGAATTTGGTAATTGCCTTCTCTAATTCTGTAAAGTAAGCTGTTGGGATTTTGATTGGTATTGCATTGAATCTATAAATCAGTTTGGGTAAGATTGACATCTTCACAATATTTATTCTTCCAATCATGAACACAGAATGTCTTTCCATTTGTTTAGGTCTTTTTAAATTTCTTTTAGCATTGTTTTTTAGTTTTCTGCATATAGGTCCTGTACTTCTTTGGTTAAATTAACTCCTAGGTATTTGAGTCTTTTTGTTGCTATTGGAAATGGAATTTTCCCCCTGATTTCCTCCTCATGTTGTTCAGTACTAGTGTACAAAAACATTACTGATTTTTGCGTCTTGGTTTTGTATCCTACCACTTTGCTGAACTCATTTATTAGTTCAAGTAGCTTTGTTGTGGATACTTAAGGATTTTCTAAGTACAGGATCATGTCATCCACAAACAGTGAGAATTTTACTTCCTCTTTTCCTATTTGGACACCTTTAATTTTTTTGTCTTGTCTAGTTGCCCTAGCTAGAACTTCTAGTACAATGTTGAATAACAATGGTGACAGTGGGCATCCTTGTCTTGTTCCCGATCTTAGAGGGAAAGCTTTCAACCTTTCCCCATTGAGTATGATGTTGACTGTGGGTTTTTCATATATGCCTTTTATCATATTGAGGAATTTTCCTTTTATTCCTATCTTTTGAAGTGTTTTTATCAAAAAAGAATACTGGATTTTGTCAAATGCCTTTTCTGCATCTATTGAGATGATCATGTGTTTTTTTCCTTCAATTTGTTAATGTGGTCTATTACATTGATTGATTTTCTTATGTTGAACCAGCCTTGCATACCAGGAATAAATCCCACTTGGTCGTGATGTATAAGTCTTTTGATATGCTGTTGGATTCGATTTGCAAGTATTTTGTTGAGAATTTTTCCATCTATGTTCTTTAGAGAGATTGGTTTTTAATTTTCTTTTCTTGTGGAATCTTTATCTGGCTTTGGTCTTAGGGTGATGTTGGCTTCATAAAATGTGTTGGGTAATTTTCCGTCCTCTTCAATTTTTTGGAAGAGTTTAAACAGGATTGGTGTTAATTTGTTTTGAAATGCTTGGTAGAATTCACCTGTGAAACCATCTGGTCCTGGACTTTTCTTTGCTGGGAGATTTTTGATGACGGATTCAATCTCCTTAATTGTGATTGGTTTGCTAAGTTCTTGCATTTCTTGTAGTGTCAGTGTAGGTTGGTTGTGTGTTTCTAGAAATTTGTCCGTTTCATCTAGGTTGTCTAGTTTGTTGGCATATAGTTTCTCATAATATCCTCTTATGATACTTTTTATTTCTGTGCGGTCATTTGTAACTTCCCCCCTTTCGTTTCTGATTGTGTTTATTTGCATCTTCTCTCTTTTTTCTTTGTTAGTCTAGCAAGGGGTTTGCCAATTTTATTGATCTTCTCAAAGAACCAGCTTTTGGTTTTGTTGATTTTCTCTATTGTTTTTCTGTGCTCATTTTCATTTATTTCTGCCATAATCTTTATTATTTCTTTCCTTCTGCTTGCTTTGGAATTGGTTTGCTGTTCTTTTTCTATTTTTTCTAGTTGTTCAGTTAAATCTTTGAGTTTAGCTCTTTCTTGTGTTTTAATGTAGGCATTTAGGGCTATAAATTTCCCTCTCAAGACTGCCTTCACTGTATCCCATAAGTTTTGATACGTTGTGTTCTCATTTTCATTTGTCTCAATATATTTACTGATTTCACTTGCAATTTCTTCTTTGACCCACTGATTATTTAGGAGTGCCTTGTTTAGCCCCCACACATTTGCAAATTTACTTTTTTCCTGTTTATTATTGATTTCCAGTTTCGTTCCATTTTAATCTGAGAAGGTACTTTGTATAATTTCAGTCTTTTTATATTTATTGAGAGCTGCATTGTGCCCTAACATGTGGTCTATCCTGGAGAAAGATCCATGGGCACTTGAGAATAATGTATAATCCTCTGAGTATGGATGCAGTATTCTGTGTATGTCTGTTAGGTCTAACTTGTTTATTATATTGTTCAAGTTCTTTGTTTCCTTCTTGATCTTCTGTCTAGTTGTTCTATCTAATGATGTGAGAGGGGGTGTTGAAGTCTCCAACGATTCTTGTAGAAATGTCTTTTTCTCCCTTCAGTTTTGCCAGAGTTTGTCTCATATATTTTGGGGCACCCTGGTTAGCTGCATAGATATTTATGACTGTTATATCTTCCTGGTGGATCGTCCCTTTTATTAATATGTAATGGCCTTCTGTATCTCTTATAACTTTTTTGCATTTAAAGTCTGTTTTGTCTTATATTAATATAGCTACCCCTGCTCTTCTGGTTACTATTCATGTGGAGTATCTTTTTCCAAGCTTTCACTTTCAGCCAGTTTGTATCCCCGGGTCTGAGGTGAGTTTCTTTCTTTCTTTTTTTTTTTTACCGGGAGGTCCCGGGGATTGAACCTGGGTCCCTCCATATGGGAGACGGACGCCCAACCAGTTGAGCTACATCCGATCCCGTGAGGTGAGTTTCTTGTAAGCAGCATATGGATGGCTCATATTTTTTTTATTCACTCTATCAGCCTATATTTTTTGATTGGGGAGTTTAATCCATTCACATTCAATGATATTACTGTAAATGCACTATTTACTTCCTCCATTTTATTCTTTGGTTTTCATATGTCATCTTGTTTTTGTCTCTCTTTTTACTCTTTTGGTTATCCTTTCTGCTATTCTTTCTTCTATACTCTCCTCCAAGCCTCTCTGTCCTGTCTTTTTCTTTCAGGTTCTAAGGCTTCCTTTAATATTTCTTGCTAAGGTGGATTCTTTTTTGCAAACTCTCTTAGTTTCTGTTTGTTTGTGAATACTTTATACTCACCTTCATATTTGAAGGACAATTTTGCTGGATAAAGAATTCTTGGCTGGCAGTTTTTCTCTTTCAGTTTCCTAATTGTATCGTACCACTGTCTTCTTGCCTCCATGGTTTCTGAAGAGAAATCTGCACCAAGTCTTACTGGACTTCCTTGTACGTGATCGTTTGCTTCTCTCTTGCTGCTCTGAGAATTTTCTCTTTATCTTTGATATTTGACATTCTGAGTAGTTATGTGTTTTGGCTTAGGTCTATTTGGATTTATTCTGATTGGGGTACGGTGTGCTTCTTGGACAATGTAAGTTCATTTCTTTCATCAGAGTTGGGAAATTTTCAGCTATTATTTCCTCAAATACTCTTTCTGCTCCTTTTCCCTTCTCTTCCCGTTCTGGAAATCTCATGACATGTATGTTTTTGGGTTTTGTGTTGACATTCAACTCTCTGAGCCCCTGCTCAATTTTTTCCATTCTTTTCTCTCTCTGTTCTTTTCTTTCTTCAATTTTAGCTGCTCTCTCTTCAGTATCACTTATTCTTTCTTCTGTCATTTCGAGTCTGCTGTTGTATGCCTCACATGTGTTTTTGACCTCACCTATTGTGTCTTTCATTCCCATGAACTCTGTTACTTTTCTGTTCAGGATTTCAAATTCTTCTTTGCGTTCACTCAATATCTTCTTGATGTCATTTTTATTTATCTTTTTAACTATATTGTCTTTCATCTCACTAATTTGCTTTTGGAAGTTTGTGCTCATCTCGCTGATTAGTTCTCTCAAATTCTGCATCTCTTCTCGGACTTTGATGTATTCATTTTCTTGGGCATGTCTTCTATTTTCTTAGTATGGCTCATAATTTTTTGCTGGTGTTTAGGCATCTGGTTAGGATATAGTTTACCCAGATGCTCAATCTCTTTCTCTTTTATAGGGATATAATGGCAGGAGGCTGTGAGTTACCACAGCTCTTTGATTTTTGGCTCAACCTGGATTGTTAGGATTGTCCTGCTGGTTGCTCAAAACTGGACACTAGACCCAGTAATTGGTTGTAGAGTCACTTCCTAGGGCCTTGGGCAGGGAGGCTACAGAGGCCAGGAAAAGCCTCTCCTACTTATTTTTAATTTTCTTATGTGCACTTCCTTGGTCTGCCAGGAGATGGCACTCATGGTCAGCTCTCAATTCAGTGCCTGGTTGGAGTATATTTGTTGTGACACAGACCAGATCAATGTGATAGAGCTTCGTGTCTGGGGCCTAAGAGCCTTGTAATTCAAACTCTCTGAGACAGTTCACCAGTCTTCTCTGGCATCCCCCTCCCTTTTCCCAGCTAGGAAATACTTCCACTCCCCTCTGAGTCCTCAACAATCAGTCCCTGTTAATAGAGGAGGAGATTGGGAGGTTTGTATATCTTTAGCCCCTTGCAGGCTCCAAGGCAAACAATGGCACAGCCCCACCAGGCCTAGAAGGGCTCTCGGGACACCACAGACCAAACCTGCAAGTCAAAAGCCGAGTCGGCCCCGGGCTCTCTCTCTCCTTTCCTGTGGAGTTCTCAACAATTAGTCCAGGCTAGAAGAGAGGGAGACTGCGAGGGCAAGAACTCTTTCTTAATAGCGTTTGGGTTTGCAACTCTCTAATTTGTAATCCACGTGATTATATTGGAGCTCTGTTGGTATGGTGGTGAAGTATTAGGAAGGGGAAGTGTTCTATAACCTTTTGATTAAATGTCATTTTATTTTAGTGGACCTGAGTCTGTGGGTTGTAACCTATGGACATATTTCTTGGATTTTTAAAAATCCTCTTCTATGAAAAGCTAGAGGGGGCTGAAATTGTCTAATTGCTCTTCCCCTAGGTCAGATAAGATTCTGATAAAGTGGTTTCCTTTAGAGGTCAGGTCTTTGTTATGGAGAACATCTGGGCATATTTCAAAATGGTTCCTTTTCCCTTCTCCCCACCTGACTGTTCTCTGATTTTCACTGTGAGAACTGGGTAGGTCTCCTGGAGATAAAACCCACAAAAGTGGGGAAGGGGGAGGCCTGAGAATAGGCCTCCAGGAGTTTACTTTTCACTGTAGTCCACAGTCAACCTCCAGCAATTCATCAAAACTGTCATTAATGTATTCCTAATAGTTACTGGTTCTAGCACTGTCTGTTCTGGGCAAGCTCATCTGGGCTGTGATTCTTTATATTCACCTGTCTCTCTAAATTTTGAGATGGCAGTTTGCCTCATGACCTCAATTCTCTTATGGCGCTAAGCACAGTCATTGCTTTTCAATTTGTTCAGCTTTTTTCTTGTTATAAGGATGGGAGTGATGACTTCCAAGCCCATTATATGTCAGAGTTGCAGCTGGAAGTCTGATTATTTTCGTTATAGAAATAAACATGTTTTTTACTGTTCGCATATTTGTTGTTTTAGTTTCCTAGGCTGCTCAAAGCAAATACCATGAAATGGGTTGGGTTAAACAATGGGAATTTATTCACTCGTGGTTTTGAGGCCAGGAAAATGTCCAAATTAAGGCATCAAAAAGGCAATGCTTTCTTCCCAAAGACCAGCTGCTGGTGATCCTTGTCTCCTCTGTCATGTGGCAGGGCACTTGGCAGCATCTTCTGGTTCTCTTCTAGTTTTTGTTGATTTCATCTTCTTCCTTTTATGGCTTTCTCTCTCTCGGTCTGAACTTTATTCTCTTATAAAGGATTCCAGTAGTGGGATTGTAGCCATTTGGCAGTTTGATGTAATTATGAATTCCAAAAATATATATATTGGATTATGCTTATAAACTGGTCTGCTAATCTGGGCATGATTTAGTTATGAATAGTGTATTAACTGGGCCACGTCAGTAGGGTGTTTAGCCCCACCCCTTGGTGGGTGGGGGAATCAAATATAAAAGGCAAGGCAAAAGACAGAGGGAACAGGTTTTGAGTTGAAGTTTTGATGTTGGAGTCTTGAGCTGGAGCCCCGGGAAGTAAGAGAAGGAGAGAAGGCTCCGGGATAGAGACAAACCATTCACCTGAGATTTCACAGCTGGCCTTGTGGAGAGAAGCAAAGCCTAGAAAGCCTCATAGTCTACAGCTGATCTTGTGGAGGAACCAGAGGAGCTAAGCTCAGAGAGAAACGCAGCCCCAGGAAGAGAGGAACCCAAGAATCCTGAACCCTGGCAAGCGTCGGCAGCTGTCTTGCTCCAACACGTGCCAATGGACTTTGGTGAGGGAAGAAACTTATGCTTTATGGCCTGGTAACTGTGGGCTTCTACCCCAAATAAATACCCTGTATAAAGACCAACCCATTTCTGGTATTTTGCATCAGCACCCCTTTGGCTGACTAATACAGGGATTAAGACTCATCCTGAGTGAGTTGGGTCACATCTTAACTGAAGTAGCCTGATCAAAAGGTCCTACTTATAATGAATTTATGCCCACAGGAATGGATTAAATTTAAGAACATATTTTTTGGGGGTACACATAGCTTCAATCCACCACACTCTACCCTCAACCTCAAGAAGACATGTTCCTTCTATATGCAAAATATATTCATTCCATCACAATATCCCAAAAGCCTTAGGCCATTTCAGAAACAATGCTAAATACAAAGTCTTATTAAAATTGGTTGTAAGTATGGTCTGTGCTGGGGCACACTTCTCCTCTGTCTGTGAACCTGTGAAACCTAGAGAACAAGTTATCTGCTTCCAGTATACAAAGGAGGGACAGGCATAGGATAAATGCATAGGATAAACATTTCTCTTCCAGAAGGGAGAAATTGGAAGAAAAATAGTGGTCATGGGTACCAAACAATTTCCAAAACCCAGCAGGGCATACTCCATTAGATTTCAGTGTCTGAGAGTCATCTATGGAATGATATTTTGTCTTCCGGGCCTGATGAAGTGGCAGTCCCACCTTTCCAAGCTTTTGCCCAGTAACCAGCCTCTCCCCAAACACTGGGGTAAAGGCTTCATCCTTTCCAAGCATTTGGGTGATTGCCACACTCTCCTCAATCCTCAGGGTATAGGCTCTACCCTCTCAGAACACTGGGGTGGCAGCATTCTTCCTGAACAACGGGGTTGAAGGCCCTCCCTCTCCGCCAGCAGACACCCTTTCCACATACCTGGGATGGCCTGCTCTCTTGGCCTGAGAAGCTGTCTTAGTCTATCTATATGTCATCTTCTATGGTTCTCCCCTTTAAGTGATTTTTCCCTCAATCCATCCCTTTTCTGTCCGTGTTAGTACAGACTGGTGGATCTCACAAAAAACTCATGTAGAACACGGGTCCAAACCATCAGACAAAGGAACTTTCCACACATTCTTCCCGGATAACTACATTTCCAATCCCGAGTCCCCATGAAATGGTTGACTGGTTCCGTGTTGAGTTAAACCCTCACATGGTGCACTGTTCTCTGGGGACTTGCTTTCAGGCCCCAGAATTTTCCAAACCATCGATTTTTATTTTTTTACCCAAGAGTTTTGTTCTCAGCTTATCCCTTTCCTCTCGCTTTTTACTAGAAGCTGCAAGATTTAAGAACCTGTTTCTCTGGGGTACATACAGCCTTATACTTGTTTATTTCTATACAATAAATCACTAGAAGTAGAATTTCTGGGTCAATTTTAAGATTTTTGATTCACATTGTGAAATTTCTCTCAAAAACATAGTTTACTTCTGCTAGTAATAGAGAATTATTTTTAGAATTTTATAGTAGATTTTTGAAGGCTAAAAACCCCACCTACCTAGAAATGTGTATTCCATCACTTTGTAAAAGACAAGGATACTTCCCTTTGACCTAAATTTTACTCATCCTATATTTGCATATGATGTTAATGTGTTGATTTTTGTTTTGCAGTTTTCAAAAACGAATTGCTGACTGCCGATTTTGGCCTGTCGAGATCACAAGAGTTCCTTTGATTACTGTACCCAAAGGGAAAGCTGCAAAAATTGATAAGGTAAATATTTTCATTTATTTTTCCTGCTTCTAACTCTGGTACCAAAGGAAAATGGGAGGTGATGCAGCTGTTCTCCCTTGGGCAACCTGTTTGTCCTGGTTTGCCTTAGGCTTTAGCACTGAAAGTCTTGTGGCCCAGGAAACTCTTCAGTACCAGGCAAACTAGGACTGTTGGGTACCTTAGCTCCCTGTTGTCCACTCAAAATTGTTTAAGATTATTCCCAAAATCCTCCTTCCCTTTAGCCCTTTATTATAATTTACTGTAAGTAAAACCATATGAAATAGCAATTTTTTATACATCAACAGTGGTCAAATATTGGCAACTTTAAATGGTTAAACCTTATATATTTGAATGTCTTTTTTAGTTTACCTACTTAAAATGTTTTAGCCTATTAATTCCAGTAATAGGGTTCATAAATGTACCACTATTCTGAAAAGATAGAGCTTGATGAGCCTAGAGCACATTTTTTATTGTTTTACCTGAGCATACCTGGTCTTTTCTGCTTGTTCATGAACCCCCCCCCCCCTCCTGGGGGCAGAGATCATGTTATAGACTGTTTTATATCTTCTGAGGTACCTAGCATGATACCTAACTTATTTGATTTTAAAATAGGCTTTTTGGCATAATAAAAATACTACCACCATGTAACCAGTTTTCCCTTTGTAGCATATAATATGCATTGACTAACTTTCTATAATACATAATTATATCACATAAACATAGCTCTTTTTAATCCAATTTAATATTGTTATTATAGGAGAAATCAGAGATTACTTTTAAGCTTTTGGGGAAGAAATGTGTTTTGTTTCACTAAATTGATTTTTTCCTTATAAGTTTTCTATGGCAAACCATACAACCATTAAAAATTATATTGAGATATATTTATTGTTATGTTTTTCTTTGTAATGAGAGTTTATATAAAGTCGGGATGAAAAATACATGACAATGGACTGTAATTCATCTTCCTTCATCCATGGTAGACATTGCTAATCAGTCAAAGCCTTCTTTTCGACTGAACCTGGATAAGGACACAGAGTCTCAACACAACACCCCAAAACACCTCTACCAGTTGATAAGAATTTGGGCATAAATTAGTTAACTATTTGTCGTCACTGGTCCAGATGATTTCTAAGGTCCATTCATCCATGAGAGTCTAGGAACTAAAAGCCACAGCTCCTAAATCTAAGTTTTTGTAGTTGTTATTATTGTTGTTGTGTTACAAAGCCTCCTAAGAGGCAATATGGTAAAATTAACTTTTTCATTATTATTGTTGTTGCTTTACAAAGCCTCCTAAGAAGCAATGGGGTAAAAGGGACTTTTTTGTTAATTAATTTGATTTACCTACTGCTTTTACTATTCATTAACACTGTGTATATGTATTATGTCAGTGATCATGGTATTATTAAATTTGTTTTTTTTTTTTTAATGGATCAGCTTTATTTTTTATTTATTTTTTTATTGTGTGAGGTACCAGGGCCGGGGATTGAACTGGGACCTCATATATAGGAAGCTGGCACTCAACTACTGAGCCACATCAACTCTCCTGAGTTGCTTTTTTCATTTGTTTGCTTGTTTGTTTTTCTATTTTTTAGAAGGCACCGGGAACTGAACCCGGGACCTCCCATGTGGGAAGCAGGCGCTCAGCCACTTGAGCCACATTCGCTCCTTAAATTCCTTTATAAGATAAAGAAACTGAGACCCAAAATGTCTAAGTAACTAGCCTAAAATCACATAGCTAGTTAAGTAGCAGAGCCAGATCCTAAAGGTGGGTCTTCAAACTCATGATTCAGAGTTACATACCTTATGCTATATTGCTCCATAGTACTGACAACTCTATGGTTTTATAATTTTAGACTGAAGATGAAAGTCAGCCTTCATTTCATGGTGTGGCATATGTTAATATGGTGCCATTGCTGTATCCAGGTGTGAAGAGGATTCGGGGAGCTTTTCATGTTTACCCCTATCTAGACAGTACAGTCTATGAAAAGGTAAGAAAAAATTGCACAGAAAGTATCACTCTGATTTATCCTTTATATATTGACTTACAACTTTTGCATACACATCTTTGCAATTGATATTTAGAACTACATGGCATGCTAGGATGGTAAAATATAAAGCCTTGAAGTATTCTTCCATTGAACCTTAAAAATTTTAGGAAGGGGAGTGGGTGTAAGTCAGTGGTTGAGCTGTTGCTTCCCATGTGTGAGGTCCCATGTTCAATCCCCGGTACCTACTGCAAAAAAATTTTTTGGAAAATGAAAAGCCAAAAACCAAAAACACCCCAAACATCTATACAATGGCATACTACACAGAAATAAAAAAGAATAAATTATTGAATCACAAATGCATTGTGCTAAGTGAAAGAAGCCTGACAAAATAGAGTACATACTGTATGGTTCCATTTATAGTAGCAGAAAGCAGATTGGTGGCCTAATTTATAATCAAAGAAATGCAAATCTAAATAAAATATTTTTCCCTACTAGATTAGACAATACTTTAAATATGATCATGCTTCCATTGTTGGCAAAGATGAGGAAAAACAGCAACTTGCTTTCACTGCTGGTAGAAGTATAAATTGGTGCAAACTTCCTGCAAGAAAATTTTATCAATATGTATTAAGAAGCTTAAAATGCTTATATCTTTTCCCATAGTATGCCAACTTTTAGGACTCTATTTTAAGGAAATAATTAAAAATGTATACAAACCTTCTGCATAAAGATATTCTAGGTTAATCTGAGGGAATCACTATATCATAGTAGAAAGGTTATGGGCTTTGAAGTCAGGCCACCTAGAGTTTGAATTCTGGACCTGCCATTTACTAGTGGAATGACTTTGGGCAAGGGATTGAATTTCTCTCAACTTCAGTATTCATCAGTAAAATGGAGACAATGCTTATTTCCTAGAATCGTTTTACACATTAAATGAGATAAAATATGTTAAGCACTAGGAATATAGTTGGCACACCGTTTTAGCTAATATTATTATTACTTTAAAACTATTCTTGGGGTCGGATGTAGCTCAACTGGTTGGGCGTCCGTCTCCCATATGGAGGGACCCAGGTTCGATTCCCGGACCTCCTGGTAAAAACAAAAAACAAAAAACAAAACAAAAAAAAACTATTCTTATGAAAACTTTAATAAGATGAGTGGATACATGTGAAAGTCTGTTGTATTAGTTTCTTAGGGCTGCTGTAACAAAGAGCCACAAACTGGGCAGCTTAAAACAACAGATATTATTTTCTCACAGTCTGAAATAAAGGTGTCAGCAGGGCCATACTTTCTCTGATGACTCTAGGGAAGAATCCTTCCTTGCCTCTTTCTAGCTTCTGGTGGTGGTTGACTATCCTTGGCATTCCATGGCTTGTAGCTGCATAACTCCAGGTTCAGCCTCCATCTTCACATGGCTCTCCCCTGTCTGTCTCTTTGTCTCTAAGACTCTTTTCCTCTTCTTATAAGGATGCCAGTCATATTAGATTAAGGCTCACTCTAATTCAATATGACCTCTTCTTAACTGGAGTACATTTGCAAAGATCCTATTCCAAATAAGGTTACATTCACAGGTACAAGGGGTTAGAACTTTAACATATCTTTTGAGGGGACACAGTTAAACCCACAACATCTATTAAATGAAAAGTCAGGATATAATGCTGCATTCAATATGCTCACAACTACTTTTAAAATGCACAGAAAATAATGGAGAGGAGATATTTTTGACTATGGCTGAGTAAGGGGGCTCAGTGAGTAACTATAAAGCTGGACAAATTGACAAGAAAGCCATTTCAGTACTCCGGAAATTGACCAAGGACATCAACAAACTGAGAAGTATTAATACATGAAAACCTATGGCATTTGAGGCATTCTTGCCTGGGGGTGTTCCCACCCCCCCTTCATTTCAATCAGTGCAATAATTCTTCCAAGGCAGAATAGGTTGTGATGACCAGCAGCTTTGCTGCCACAATCAAAGAAGGCCCATGTGATTTGGAGCAGTAGGTGAAGGACCCTGGCCCAGTGGTCTTACTGATATGGTGATCTTGGTGGAAAGCAACCAACATACTTGTAATCAAAGTCCCAGAAGGAGAGAAAAGAAAGGGCCAGAAAAGATATTTGGAGAAAGAATGTCTGAAAACTTCCCACGTTTGATGAAAACATTAATCTAGAGATCCAAGAAGCTCAGCAAATCCCAAGTAAGATAAATACACAGAGGGAAACAGATGTGGCTCAAGCGACTGGGCTTCCGTCTACCGTATAGGAGGTGCAGGGTTCAATTCCTGGGGCCTTCTGGTGAAAGGCAAGCTGGCCTGCACAGAGAGCTGACCCACACAGGAGTGCTGGCCCACCGGGAGAGCTGGTGCAGCAAGATGATGCAACAAAAAGAGACAAAGAGAAGAGACAATAAGAGACACAGCAGACCAGGTTGCTGAGGTGGTGCAAGAGATTGAGTGCCTCTCTCCCACTCCGGAAGGTCCTGGGATTGGTTCCTGGTGCCGCCTAAAGAGAAGACAAAACGGGGGTGGGGGGAATAAATAAATAAATCTTAAAAAAAAAAAAAAAAAAAAAGATAAATAGATCCACAATATATACATTACAGATAAACATTTGAAAGACAAAGACAAAATTGTGAAAACAACAGGAGAAAAACAGCTCATCACTTGCAGGGGAGCACCTGTATGATTAACAGATAACTTTTCACCTGAAACAGTGAAGACCAGAAGGCAGTGAAATGGCATATTCAAAATGCTGAAAGAAAAAAAAAATCTTTCAACCAAGAACTTTATATCCAGCAAAATATTCTTCAGAAATAAAGGTGAAGTAAAGACATTCCCTGATAAACAAAGACTGAGAATTTGTTGCTAGGGAACCTCTTAAAAGAAATGCTAAAGCTTTGAAGTCCTTTAGCTTGAAAGGAAATGATAACACTTGGTAACTTGAATCCACAGGAGGAAATAAAGAGAACTGGAAATGGTAAAGTGTGCATTATTATGAAATATTTTACTAATATATTTTCTCATATTCTTTACATCTATATATTTTATAAATCCCACATTGCCTTGTAGTTAATCCTTTATGCAATCATGCCTTTCAAAGAATAATAAAAATGGATATAACAATAGCTCAAAGGAGAAGCATATTGTGATCCCTAAAGTAATCCCTAACAAAATAACATATAATAATGTATATGTATCAATAAATGGGACAATTGTATATCTATGTGCAAAAAAAAATTATTAGGCCTTTATAGCAGTTTGATATTATTTATTAGTTCCAAAAAGGATTAGGTTTGTAAACTGGTCTGTTCCTCTGGGTGTGATCGCATTTGATTGTATTAGATTTGGCTGAGATGTCTTTGATTAAACTATGTTAAGATCAGGGTTGAATCCCCACCCCCTTGGTGGGCTGATATAAACGGGCACTCACTCAAGAAGACACACAGAAGAAGATTCGCAGAAAAAGAGAGAGCTCCATAGACACAGCAGAGAAGAAAACTGATCCTGTGGCCCTAGGAAGAGAGATAAGCCATTTGCCTGATAGTTTGCAGCACTGAGAAAGCCCAGAAAGAAACAAGCCCTATGCCAGCCTGGAGCTGCGAAAGAGGAAGGCTGAACCCCCACAGAGATCAGCAACCATCTTACTTCAACACGTAGCAACTGACTTTGGTGAGAAATCAACCTTGAGTTGGACTCTTTCAGGCCTTGGGGTAAGCTTTTACCCCAAATAAATACCCTTTATAAAAGCCAACAGATTTCTGGTACTTTGAATCAGCACCCCTTTTTGGTTGACTAATAAAGCCTTTATCTCACAGCATACACAAAAATCAATTCAAAATGGATCATAGCCCCATATATAAAAGTTAAACTATAAACTATAGTTTATGTTTTCTGAAAGAAAACAGTAGAAAATTTTCATAACCTTGAGTTTTAGGCATTGATTTCTTAGGCATGACACTTGAAAGCACAACAAATAACTGGAAAAATCGATTAATCATATTTTGTCAAAATAAAAAATGTTGCACTTCGAATGACACCTTTAAGAAAATGAAAAGACAAGCCACAGACCAGGAGAAATATTTGCAAATCATTTATTTGATAGAGGACATGTATCCAGAATATATAAAGATCTCTTAACAACTCAATAAAAAGAAGACAATCCAATTTTAAAATGGGCAAAATATTTGAATAGACATTTCACCAAAGATAAACACATGGTGAATAAGCACATGACAGGATACTCAACATCATTATCAATTAGGGAAATACAAATTAAAACCACAACGAGGGGAGCGGAGGTAGCTCAAGTGGTTGAGTGCCTGCTTCCTACGTATGAGGTTCCAGGTTCGATCCCAGTACCTCCAACAAATAAACACACAGGGAAAAAAAAACAACTCTAATTGGGGAGCGGATATAGCTCAGTGGATGA
>JAKSZT010026914.1:15650382-15715623 GCA_026826555.1 Tolypeutes matacus | reverse complement strand
GCTCAAGCGGTTGAGTGCCCACTTCCCATGTGGGAAGTCCCAGGTTCCGTCCCTGGTGCCTCCTACAAACAAAACAGAACAAAACAAAAACAAACAACAAGCAAACAAATGAAAAAACTAGCTCAGGGGAGCCGATGTGGCTCAGTGTTAACTTCCCACATATGAGGTCTTGGTTCAACCCCCGGCTTCAGTACCTCAAAAAAACAAAACAAACAAACATGAAACAAAAACAACAACTGCACAATGAGGTACCACTACATACCCACAAAAATGACTATAGTAAAAAAGACAGATGATAGCAGGAATTGACAAGGATTGGAGAAACTAGAACCTTTATGCATTGCTGATGGGTATGTAAAATGGTGTACCCACTTTGGAATACAGTCTGGAAGTTTCTTCAAAAGTTAAACATAAGCTTACCATACAACCCAGCAAATCATTCCTAGAAACCTACCCAACAGAAATGAAACCTACACAAAGATATATATGCAATTATTTATTGCAGCATTATTCATAATAGCCCCAAATTTATAACATCCCAATGGTGAATGGATAAATAAGGGAATATACAGCGTATACTTTTCAGTAATTAAAAGGAATGAATACAGGCCCTCTGAATACCTCCCTTTCCACCTCTATTCACTCTTCCCTCTTTTTGGCTTCTTTCACGTAGCATAATTATTTTAAGATTCATCCATATTTTTAATCAAAACTTGTTGTAGGAGGGACTTCCGGGAAGATGGCGGACTAGTAAGACACGGGAATCTCTTCTCCAGAAAAATAGCTAGAGGACAAGCTGAAACAGACCCAAAAAAGATCTTCTAGGGTTTAGGACAGCAGGTGAAGGCTGCACATCACCCAGAGGAGAGAGGGACAGAAGAGGGAAATCGCGACTACAGAACTGTGAGTGGCAAGTAGCAGCTTCTGCTGCTGCCGGCACCCTCCCCCACACTCTTCAGAATTCTCGGGCCTTTGGGCCTCTGGGCCTGCGACCACAGACAAAGGGGGCTTCAGGGATCTGCCACTCCTGGAAAAGGGAGAGAGAGGGACACAGCCTTAGGCTGACTCAGGTTCTGACCTCAAATTTGGGCTGCGGAGCCCCATGGACCCTTCCACACGGCGGTTTGCCCTGGGAGCCTAGAAAGGACTGGAGAAATCCGACCCTTGCAACCTCCCTCTCTTCTAGCCTGGACTAATTGTTGAGGACACCACGGGAGAGGGGAGAGAGAGCCTGGGACTGACCCTGCTTTGGACTCCCAGGTTTGGGCTGCCCTGTCCCGAGAGCCCTTCCAGGCTGGGTGGGGCTGCACCATTGTTTGCCTTGGAGCCTACAAGGGGCTAAAGATATACAAACCTCCCAATCTCCTCCTCTACTAACAGGGACTGATTGTTGAGGATTCAGAAGGGAGTGGAAATATTTCCTAGCTGGGAAAAGGGGGGCTACGAGAGAAGTCTGGAGAACTGTCTCAGAAAGTTTGAATAATCACAGGGCTCCTAGCCCCCAGACAGGAAGCTCTATCACATTGATCTGGTCTGTGTCACAACAAATACGCTCTGACCAGGCATTGAATTGAGAGCTGCCAACAAGCGCCATCTCCTGGCAGAACAAGGAAGCGCACATAAGAAAATTAATGAGAGGCTTTTCCTGGCCTCTATAGCCTCCCTGCCCAAGGCCCTAGGAAATGACTCTACAACCAATTACTGGGTCCAGTGCCCAGTTTTGAGCAACCAGCAGAACAATCCTAACAATCAAGGTTGAGCCAAAAATCAAAGAGCGGTGGTAACTCACAGCCTCCTCCCACTAAAACCCCATAAAAGAGAAAGAGATAGAGCATCTAAGTAAAATACAAACTAACCAGCTGCCTAAGCACCAGCAAAATATTACGGGCCATACCAAGGAAAGGAATACAGCAAAGAACCAGAAGAGGTGCAGAATTTGAGAGAACTAATCAGTGAGATGAGCACACATTTCCAAAATCAAATTAATGAGATGAAAGAGAATATAGTTAAAGAGATCAATGACATCAAGAAGTCATTGCGCGAACGTAAAGAAGAATTTGAAATCATGAACAGAAAAGTAACGGAGTTCATGGGAATGAAAGACACAATAGGTGAAGTAAAAAATACATTTGAAGCATACAACAGCAGACTTGAAATGATAGAAGAAAGAATAAGTGATACTGAAGACAGAGCAGCTAAAATTGAAGAGAGAAAAGAACAGAGAGAGAAAAGAATGGAAAAAATTGAGCAGGGGCTCAAAGAGTTGAATGACAACACAAAATGCAAGAACATACGTGTCATGGGAATTCCAGAAGGAGAAGAGAAAGGAAAAGGAGCAGAAAGAGTATTTGAGAAAATAATAGCTGAAAATTTCCCAACTCTCACGAAAGAAATGAACTTACATGTCCAAGAAGCACACCGTACCCCAATGAGAATAAATCCAAATAGACCTATACCAAGACACATATTATTCAGAATGTCACATGTCAAAGATAAAGAGAAAATTCTCAGAGCAGCAAGAGAGAAGCAAACGATCACGTACAAAGGATGTCCAGTAAGACTTTGTGCAGATTTCTCTTCAGAAACCATGGAGGCGAGAAGACAGTGGTATGATACAATTAGGAAACTGAAAGAGAAAAACTGCCAGCCGAGAATTCTTTATCCAGCAAAACTGTCCTTCAAATATGAAGGTGAATATAAAGTATTCACAAACAAACAGAAACTAAGAGAGTTTGCAAAAAAAAAAAAAAGAATCCACCTTTGCAGGAAATATTAAAGGAAGCTTTAGAACCTGAAAGAAAAAGAAAAAGACAGGAGAGAGAGGCTTGGAGGAGAGTATAGAAGAAAGAAAAGCAGAAAGGATAACCAAAAGAGTAAAAAGAAAGACAAAAATAAGATGACATATGAAAACCAAAGAATAAAATGGAGGAAATAAATAGTGCATTTTCAGTAATATCATTGAATGTGAATGGATTAAATTCCCCAATCAAAAGATACAGGCTGACATAATGGATAAAAAAACATGAGCCATCAATATGCTGCTTACAAGAAACTCACCTCAGACACAAGGATACAAGCTGGCTGAAAGTAAAAGGTTGGAAAAAGATACTCCATGCAAATAGTAAACAGAAAAAAGTAGGGGTAGCTATACTAATATCAGACAAAACAGACTTCAAATGCAAAAAAGTGATAAGAGATGCGGAAGGCCATTATATATTAATAAAAGGGACGCTCCTCCAGGAAGATATAACAGTCATAAATATCTACGCACCTAACCAGGGTGCCCCAAAATATATGAGACAAACTCTGGCAAAACTGAAGGGAGAAATAGACATTTCTACAATAATCGTCGGAGACTTCAACACCCCTCTCACATCATTAGATAGAACAACTAGACAGAAGATCAACAAGGAAACAGAGAACTTGAACAATATGATAAACAAGTTAGACCTAACAGACATATACAGAACACTGCATCCAAACTCAGCAGGTTATACATTCTTCTCAAGTGCCCATGGATCTTTCTCCAGGATAGACCACGTGTTAGGTCACAATACAGCTCTCAATAAATATAAAAAGATTGAAATTATACAAAGCACCTTTTCAGATCATAATGGAATGAAATTAGAAATCAATAACAGACAGGAAAAAAGGAAATGTGCAAATGTGTGGAGACTGAACAACACACTCCTAAATATTCAGTGGGTCAAAGAAGAAATTGCAAGTGAAATCAGTAAATATATTGAGACAAATGAAAATGAGAACACAACATATCAAAACTTATGGGATAGAGGTCATCCAGGGAACTGCTCCTCTCGCTGGTCCTGCAGCGGCGAGGCGAGGGGGGTGAGAGAGCCGAGAACCGCGGGGCGCGGAGATGTGCAAGTGGCGAAGCTTGGCCAAGCGCAGGCGGGAGCAGTCGCCCAACTCCCGGCGCGGGATCTGCTGAGAGGCCACGATTTTAGGTGATGGGCAGATCAGAAAGTCAGATGGATATAACTGATATTAACACTCCAAAACCAAAGAAGAAACAGCGATGGACCCCACTGGAGATCAGCCTCTCGGTCCTTGTCCTGCTCCTTACCGTCATAGCAGTGACAATGATAGCCCTCTATGCAACCTATGATGATGGTATTTGCAAGTCATCAGACTGCATCAAAACAGCTGCTCAACTGATTCAGAACATGGATTCCACTGCTGAACCTTGTACAGACTTCTTCAAATATGCCTGTGGAGGGTGGTTGAAATGCAATGTCATTCCCGAAACCAGCTCCCGTTACAGTAACTTTGACATTTTAAGAGATGAACTGGAAGTTGTTTTGAAAGATGTCCTTCAGGAACCCAAAACTGAAGACATAGTAGCAGTGCAGAAAGCAAAAACATTATACAGGTCTTGTTTAAATGAATCTGTTATTGATAGCAGAGGTGGAGCACCTTTGCTCAAACTGTTACCAGATATATATGGGTGGCCAGTAGCAACAGAAAACTGGGAGCAAACATATGGTACTTCTTGGACAGCTGAGAAATCTATTGCACAATTGAACTCTAAATATGGAAAAAAAGTCCTTATTAATTTTTTTGTTGGCACTGATGATAAGAACTCTATGAACCATGTAATTCATATTGACCAACCACGACTTGGTCTCCCTTCCAGAGATTACTATGAATGCACTGGTATATATAAAGAGGCTTGTACAGCATATGTGGATTTTATGATTTCTGTGGTTAAATTGATTCGTCAGGAAGAAGGACTGCCCATCGATGAAAATCAACTTTCTTTGGAAATGAATAAAGTTATGGAATTGGAAAAAGAAATTGCCAATGTAAAACACATTTTCTCAGATACACTGAATAATATTAACCACTTTTTCCCCTCTTTCTATCACATTTTAAGGGTAAAAGGTGAATTCTGTGCAACTCCTTAATCAAGTAATAAAAATGCATAGCTCTGTAATGGATCATTGACTTCAAAAAGACCTTTCTTGAAACTGTAGAATTTTATAGTGAACTTGGATCCTGATATTCAAGAGACACTAAGCTTGACAAATATGAAACTAGGTTCAGTTAATTACCTAATATAGATGTATTACATAAAAATTCTACCATTTACAGACGAACTGTTGTTGCCATGCCCTTGAGGCTCAATACAGACTTCATGGTAAATAGTCAGAAAAGCTGTTTTAGTTTTGCTCTGTACAATTTTTATGTAATTTAAATTTCATTTTACTTAAGTTTAAGGTGATCTCAGAGATTGTCTCTGACCTTTAAGGCATCGCTTTGCTAAGAAGCTTCAGCACCTGAACATGGTCGGATGACACTGTGATGCCACTGACTTCAGACTGTCAGTCTGCTGAGTTCAAGGGAGATCAGATAAGAGTTTTGCAGCAAAGCCCAAGGGGTGTATTCCTGAATTTTCTCTAGTTCCAGGTGAACCCTTGAAGTCTGGGTTGAAACCTCTTTCTCTGACAGGGTCCCACAGTCTCACGTAGGTTAAGTGGCATCTGATGTACTGATTGAACCTATGATCAGATTCACCCTAGAATCCATAGAGCTCCGTCTGGCACTACAAACCACAACCTGTTCCCCTACATCTCCCACCTCTTACCAAAGTCTCATCAGTCCTGAAGACTAAAGATATTTTAGAGCAATTTTAGATTTTCAGGGGCCATCTGAAATACAAAAACTCCATCAGAGAGACTGTTCTTGAAGCTGCAGCTAGAAGAATGGCAGTTTGATGGTTTACGTGTGATTCTGGGTTAGTAAAAGAATTGTTAGAGGACAGTTTGCTTCCTAGGGTATTTTCCACTTGGCACCTTCCCCAACCATGAACTACCGTCACTAACTTCAACTCTGCAGTTCTTTCATAACTCAGAATTATTTGTCTGTCATACCTCAAAATTATTTGTGTCTATTTTTTTCTCCTCTCTTAGACTCCAAGATTGGGATGAGTGTTAGTCATCTTGTATCAACTATGTATCTCTGTGTGTTCAGCATGATATTATATGTAGGAGATGTTCAATAATTGTTTTAAATAAATGAATGAATAAATAACCCAAAGGGGAAATTGGAAAAAAACAAAAACAAAAACAAACAAAAAAAAACTTATGGGATACAGCAAAGGCAGTCTTGAGAGGGAAATTTATAGCCCTAAATGCCTATATTAAGAAACAAGAAAGAACTAAACTCAAAGATTTAACTGAACAACTTGAGAAACTAGAAAAAGAACAGCAAACCAATCCCAAAGCAAAAAGAAGGAAAGAAATAATAAAGATTAGAGTGGAAATAAATGAAAATGAGAACAAAAAAGCAATAGAGAAAATCAACAAAACCGAAAGCTGGTTCTTTGAGAAGATCAATAAAATTGACAAACCACTCACTAGACTAACAAAGAAAAAAAGAGAGGAGATGCAAATAAATACCATTAGAAATGAAAGGGGGGAAATTATAAATGACTTCACAGAAATAAAAAGAATCATAAGAGGATATTATGAGAAACTATATGCCAACAAACTAGACAACCTGGATGAAATGGACAAATTTCTAGAAACTCATAACCAGCCTACACTGACACAACAAGAAATACAAGAACTTAACAAACCAATCACAATTAAGGAGATTGAATCCGTCACCAAAAATCTCCCAGCAAAGAAAAGTCCAGGACAAGATGGCTCCACAGGTGAATTCTACCAAGCATTTCTAAAAGAATTAACACCAATCCTGTTTAAACTCTTCCAAAAAATTGAAGAGGAGGGAAAATTACCCAACACATTTTATGAAGCCAACATCACCCTAAGACCAAAGCCAGATAAAGATTCTACAAGAAAAGAAAATTACAGACCAATCTTTCTCATGAACATAGATGCAAAAATTCTCAACAAAATACTTGCAAATCGAATCCAACAGCATATCAAAAGACTTATACATCACGACCAAGTGGGATTTATTCCTGGTATGCAAGGCTGGTTCAACATAAGAAAATCAATCAATGTAATACACCACATTAACAAATTGAAGGAAAAAACCACATGATCATCTCAATAGATGCAGAAAAGGCATTCGACAAAATCCAACATCCTTTTTTGATAAAAATACTTCAAAAGATAGGAATAAAAGGAAAATTCCTCAATATGATAAAAGGCATATATGAAAAACCCACAGCCAACATCATACTCAATGGGGAAAGGTTGAAAGCTTTCCCCCTAAGATCAGGAACAAGACAAGGATGCCCACTGTCACGATTGTTATTCAACATTGTACTAGGGAAGCGGCTGTGGCTCAATCAGTGGGGCTCCCGTTTACCATATGAGAGGCCCTGGGTTCGGTTCCCGGGGCCTCCTGGTGAGGGCAGGCCCGCCCGCACGGCGTGGTTGGCTGACCCAGCGAGCACAAGCAGCAAGGGGGGGATAAATGAATAAATAAAAAATAAAAATCTTTAAAAAAAAACAAAAACAAAAACAAAAAACATTGTACTAGAAGTTCTAGCTAGGGCAATTAGACAAGACAAAAAAATTAAAGGCATCCAATAGGAAAAGAGGAAGTAAAATTCTCACTGTTTGCGGATGACATGATCCTGTACTTAGAAAATCCTGAAGTATCTACAACAAAGCTACTTGAACTAATAAATGAGTTCAGCAAAGTGGCAGGATATAAGATCAACACGCAAAAATCAGTAATGTTTTTGTACACTAGTACTGAACAATCTGAGGAGGAAATCAGGAGGAAAATTCCATTTTCAATAGCAACAAAAAGACTCAAATACCTAGGAGTTAATTTAACCAAGGAAGTACAGGACCTATATGCAGAAAACTAGAAAAATATGCTAAAAGAAATTTAAAAAGACCTAAACAAATGGAAAGACATTCCGTGTTCATGGATTGGAAGAATAAGTATTGTAAAGATGTCAATCTTGCCCAAACTGATTTATAGATTCAATGCAATACCAATCAAAATACCAACAGCTTACTTTACAGAATTAGAGAAGGCAATTACCAAATTCATCTGGAAGGGTAAGTGCACCCAAACAGCCAAAAGTATTCTAAAAAAAAAGGTCAATGTGGGAGGAATTTCACTGCCTGACCTTGAAACATATTACAAAGCTACAGTGGTCAAAATAGCATGGTACTGGCATAAAGATAGACATATTGATCAGTGGAATAGAATTGAGAATCCAGAAATAAACCCTCACCTATACAGTCAACTGGTTTTTGACAAACTTACCAAGTCCACGCTGATGGGAAAAAACAGTCTCTTCACAAATGGTGTTGGGAGAACTGGATATCTATAACCAAAAGAATGAAAGAGGACCCCTATCTCACCCCCTATACAAGAATCAACTCAAAATGGATCAAAGATCTAAATATAAAAGCCAGGACCATAAAACTACTGGAAGAAAATGTAGGGAAACGTCTTCAAGACCTTGTAGTAGGTGGTGGTTTCTTGGACCTCACACCCAAAGCACGTGCAACAAAAGAAAAATTAGATAAATGGGACCTCCTCAAAATTAAACACTTTTGCACCTCACAGGAATTTGTCAGAAGGATGAAAAGGCAGCCGACTCAATGGGAAAAAATATTTGGAAATCACATATCTGGTAAGGGTTTAATATCCAGGATATATAAAGAGATGTTACAACTCAACAATAAAAAGACGAATGACCCAATTAACAAATGGGCCAAAGACTTGAATAGACATTTCTCCGAAGAAGAAATACAAATGGCAAAAAAATACATGAAGAACTGCTCAACATCACTCATGATTAGGGAAATGCAAATCAAAACTACAATGAGATATCATTTCACACCTATCAGAATGGCCACTATTAAAAAGACAGAGAACTACAAGTGTTGGAGAGGATGTGGGCTCATCTCTTCAGCCTAGGCTTGTTTCCTCAACCTTGAGCAGTCTCTTGGGGACTTGATGCTTAAGCTTTGGCGCTAGCGATCCTCGAGTCCTTCTTTCACATGCAGAAAATGGCAGAGCTCCCTTTTCCCTGTCTCTCTGTCTCTCTCTCTCTCTGTCCCCATTTATATCAGACCCAGCAAGAGGGCAGAGACGCAACCTGAGTTTATGTCATGTCTCACTGACATAGTCCAACAAAAGGGTCTTATACCCACAGGAATGGATTAGATCAAAACATAATCTTTTTCTTTTGGGGATTCATAAAAGAATTTCAAACTGCCACAGTAAGTTTCTTTTCTAGTCATTTATTTATAGTTTGAATTTTTTCATACAAAGCTTTCTTTTTACCCTGACATTAAGCTTGCCTTATTCTTCCAATAATAATTGATATGGCAGAAGAAATTAGATAGGTAATATTTCTTGTATAGAAATAAACTCTGCCACTTAAAGTTAATTTGAAATTGTGTATCAAAGATTAGAAGCTTTCTGGTGACCAGAGTTAAGAGACACCAGAAACAAGCCAGGTTGAAAGGTCTCCTCCTGACTTTAAATAAAACAGTAGACAACTAACTTTCTATAGTGGTTTGACCTGTTCTGGAAGTAGGGACCTGCAATGCAGTTTTTCACCTTCCTCCTATCTTTCTGATTCTATAACGTTGACATTTTATCTGGAAGACCACATGATAGTAAAGAATAATGTGGGTTTCTTTGGAATTTGCCTGTGGTCTGTGATTCATTGGTGTTCTTTTTTTTTTTTTTTTTTTTTAAATCTCTTCAGACCAAGTGTTTATTCAGCTTGTTCCGGGATACTGGCCATAATTTGATCCAAAATAATAAAATAGGAGGAATTATTTCTCCACAGTCCAAACCAATTATTTCTAAGAACCTGAAAGAAGATAAAATAGTCAAAGAAAAAGATTTGGTAAGGAAGGGCTAGGGTTGGGGATGTAGTGGGTTGTTGGAAGGTTGTGATTTTGCCTGTTTCATTACATTCCAGAGGCTTGGAGTGATTTCTCATTTGGTGAATTGCATCAAATTAGTATATATTTTGGTGCAACATAATGAGCATTATGTCTTACTCCCTTCTTGCTATTATTGAAGACCATGTAAAAATTCAATTTTTGAGGTGTATTCATTTTCTTTCAGCAAGCACCTAGTATAAAATCTCAGAGTTCAGATACTCCTTTGGAAGCTGAACCCTCTCTGTACCACAATCCAGAAGGACAGGTAAATATGCCTAAAGAGTTGGAAGATTAAGTTTCAATTCATCAGACCTTTACTGTGTAAGACATCATGGCATAATCGAAAATGCTCAACCCTGGAGATCTGAGTTACCATCCCATATTTGCCTTGACTAGTGTTGACTTTTGACAAATGAGTGGGTGCGAGATTAACTTTAAGGTCCTTTCTAGCATTAAAATCCTACTATGTTAAGCATTATGATGCAAAGATGCATCATCTGCAGAATTTATTCATCTACTGTCAGGATACTAAACAGCCTGGTGTGAGAATCAGGCAGGTTTTATTAACTATAATACAGAATTTTGATGAGTGCTGTAATAGAGGTACAAGTAATAGTTCTCTGTAAGCTTAGTGGAGACAAAGATTAATATCTGCTAGGATGGGGCAGTCTCGGGGAAGGCTTCATGGAGGTGGTATCTGAGCTAAGTGGTAAAAGATGAAGAGAACCTTTTGCCAGTTGAAGATGGAAGGAGAAGTATTTCAGTGCAAGGGAACAGCTTGGGTAAAGTTACAGAGAAGGGAACAGAATTGGTATACATCAGTAAATTAATGTAGGGGCCTGAAAAGAAAGGAGAGACCCTAGAAAGAGGTGAAAAAGAAGAGGGGCTGAGTTAGGTTGTGATAAGCCTTTGAAAGCCTTGCTAAAAAGTTTGTAGTGATGATAGCCTCTTGAGCCTCATCTTGGAGACTCACATCAAAGATTTATTTTTAATTTGTAAAATTTGTTTCTTTTACTATATTTTTTAGAGCAGTTGTAGGATAGCAGAAAATCATGCAGAAAGTATAAAGTTCCTATATACACACAGTTTTCCCTTATTATTAACATTTTGCGTTAGTGTGGTGTATTTGTTACAATTGGTGAGCCAATATTATCATAATTACATTATTTACCAAAGTCCACAGTTCACATTAGGTTTGACTCTTTGTATTGTATAGTTCTATGGGTTGTTTAAAATTTGTGTAGTGGTAATATATATACAACATAAAATTTCTCATTTTAACCACTTTCAAGTATGTAATTCAGTGGTGTTAATTACATTGACAATGTTATTCTATCATTAACACCATCCATTACCAAAACTTTTTCACCGCCCCAAGCAGAAACTCTGTACCAATTAAGCATTAACTCTCCATTCTCTACCCCAACCCCTCCTCCGATAACCTGTAATCTAATTTCTGAATGTATGAATTTGCATATTCTACTTATTTTATGTGAATGAGATAATATTTGTCCTTTTGTGTCTGACATATTTCACTCACCATGATACTTCAAGGTTCATCCACATTGTAGCATGTGTCAGTATTTCATTCCTTTTTATGGCCGAATCATATTCTCTTGTATGTGTATACCACATTTTGTTTACCAGTTCATCCTTTGATAGACACTTGGGTTGCTTCCACCTTTTGGCTAGTGTGAATGATGCTGCTCTGAACATTGGTGTGCAAATATCTGTTCTAGCCCTCCTTTAAATGATTTTGGGTCACACCAAAGATTTTTAAGTCAGGTAGAGATAAGACCTCATCTGTGTTTGAGCCAGAGTTTCAGCAGGGATGTGAAAGAGAGAGAAAGAAGTCAGTTTATAGGTTTTGCTTATAGTGCATGTGAGTGGCGATGACAATTTGAGTTAGGCAAGGATTGTGGTAGGAAAGTTAGAAACGTGCTTGGAATTAGGAAGCTTTGGGGATGTTGAGGAAAGGGAAGTTAAAGATAACTGAGGTTTCAAGTTTCACTTTCTGGAAGGATGACAGTACCATTAAGCAAAAGTCAAAAGAGAGGTAAATGATAAATTCAGTTTTGGACATATTGTATTTAGGATCCTGGCAAAACACCTACGTAGAAATATCTACCAGGTCAGAGTTGGTAGTTGGTGGTGAGTAGGCTGGAAGTGTGTTGGGAAGAGTACATTTCTACAGAACCCATTAAAGAGGGTCAGTGGAGGAAGGAATGACAGTCACTTAAGTCAGTCCCAAAAAAAGTATGAATAAGTTAAACTGGGCTTCAGATGAGGTAGAAATTTCAAAGAAAAAAAATTGAAAACCTTTTCCTCCAAGAGATAATCACTGTTGTTATATTTCTTTCCTGTTATATTTTTATGCAAAAATATTTTAACAATTAAGATCACACTGTATATATAATTGTATGCACAGTTTTCTCATTTTACTATATTGTGAACATTATCTTATGTTACTAAAACTTTTCATAAATATTATTTTTTTCTGGAAAGAATAAATTAGAGAAAAATGTCTTTGTAGCAATATTTAGAAGCAGGGACATACCTTGTGTTGGAGATTCAGCTGAATAAAGCCTTGGTTCCAAAGCGAATGCCAGAGGAGCTAGCCAGAAGGTATGTAGAAATGGTGCTCATACTTGTTTTACAAAAACAATATAGGGATAAATACAAGGAAGATGATTTGTCCCCACAAATGTACTTTCTCCTGGGCTAAGCAGCAGGCAGGTTTAATTGTTTTTTTTTTTCCAGTTAAAGTTTCTTTTTTGTTGTTGTTTCCTTCCTAAAAAAAGCAGTATATGCTGATTATTTAAAAAAATTAGAAATAGAGATGAGCAAAAAGTATATAAAAACACCTAGATTTAGACTCAACCACCTCAGTGTCTATCCTGAGTTCTTTTATTTTTTTTTTATTTATTTTTTTATTTTTTAAAGATTTTATTTATTTATTCATTTATCTACCCCTTGCTGCTTGTGCTTGCTGGGTCAGCTAACCACGGCATGCAGGCGGGCTTGCCTTCACCAGGAGGCCCCGGGAACCGAACCCGGGGCCTCCCATATGGCAAACGGGAGCCCTACTGATTGAGCCACAGCCGCTTCCCTCCTGAGTTCTTTTAAAGCCCCTATAAGTGTACATGAACACACACACACACGCGCACACATATCCATACCACATATATAATACGTAACTTTAAAAAAAAAATTTTTTTTTTATTTTTTATTGTGGGTAAAAATCAAAATTTTCACAATGCATACCAATATTTGTAAAATGATATATAAATATATATGCATTTATGTGCATTTGCTTACAAAAATGTTATTTATATATATATAAATATATTTTAAGAGGTGCTTAGATTACCTAAAATATTACACAGAACCCACTGGGATTCCCATGTTGCCCACCTCCCACACCTCCCACCACATCCCACACAAACATCTCCCACAAGTGTGGCCCACCATCCTCAATGGACTTACACATCCTGGGGCCTTGCCACCAACCATAGACCACAGTTCACATCGTAGACCACACTCTCTCCCACACAGTTCTGAGTGGTGTGTGCTGATTTAAAATGGCCTACATCCGTTGCCACAAGAGTACTCAGGACAACCTCCAAATCCCAAAGAAGCCCCTATATTTCAACTGCACATCCCCTCCTTGCCCCAAAAGTGTCAAGTGGCCACTGGCTCCACCTCATTGTTATAATTTCTTCCATTGCTAGAATCACCATATGTGTACAACAGAATACCATCAAGGCCACTCTAGTCCATAGTTCTTCCCCCAGTCCTGAGGGGACTGGGATGGTGATGTCCATTCCACCTCCAAGTGAGAGAGGGCTTATATCCCATGGATATGGTGGGTGGGATGATCCTGCCGGCAGATGCAGGCTCTCTCCATTCCCTGGGATGGCCGTTGCCCATCGTTGTCTCCTCACCAGGTGACTTGGATGAGTCCATTGAGCTGTAGGGTAGGAGTTGCAGCTCTACCGAGATTCCACGCACACCTGGCACATAGGTAGGCCAGAGGCTCCAGTCTTTGGAAGTATACCTAAAAACTTCAGCATCACATATAGGTTTGAATAGAAGGGACTGATGAACCATGTGCACAGAGGACTTATTTGAGTCCAATTCTGTCACTTTCAGGAGCACAGATTCCGAAATAGAGCCCACTGATAAGGCATCAGTCTCTGGGGCTGTCCCCCCTTATATAGGACCTGGGTAATACGTAACTTTTTAAACTAGTTTTATATTGTACCAAAGTGCTTTAAAATCTTTTCTAAAAATTTAATATGAGGTGAATATCTTTGCAAGTCAATGAATATATTTGTGCAACATCTTATAAACACTGCAAAGTAAACATCCCATTGTGTGGATAAGTCATACCTTTAACCAATTTTCTGCTTTTAAACATTTAAATTGTCCTTTTGCTAATATAAGAAGTATAGTAGTGAACATCCCTAAAAGGCAATGAACATCCTAAATCTTTGTGCATTTCTTTATTTCTTTAGAATAAATTCCCAAAGGTGGAATGGCAAAGGACATAGTTTTTAATGCTGTGTAACAAACCACCCCAAACTTAGTGGCTTAAATCAATACTGTTTTATTATCTCTTATGGCTCTGTGAATTGACTGGGCTCAACTGGGTGATTCTTGCTTGGAGTCTTTCAGAAGGCTGCAGTTAGATGTCATCTGGGGCTGCATTTATCTGAAGGTTAACTGAGCTAGTAATCGAAGGTGGCATGGTAATCACATGGCTGGCAATTGATGCTGGCTTTCAGCTGGGAGCTTATTTGGACTGTTGACTAGAGTGCCCATACCCAGCACAGTATGTTCCAAGAGTAAATATTCCAAAAGACCCAGGAGGAAGCTGCAAGGCTTTCTATAACTTAGCCTCAAAATTCCCAGAATGTCACATCCACAACATTCTATCGGTCAAGCAAGTTATCAAACTAATCCAGATCCAAGGAGAGGGATTTAGAACTCAGCTCTTGACGTGAGGAGCACAATACTTACCTAAGGAGGAAAGGAAATGATGGTAGTCATCTTGGAGACTGTTTACTGTACATATTTTCAAGGCTTTTGATAAATATCCCCAAATTGTTTTCCAAGGAGTTCCACAGGTGATGTATAAGACTGCCATTTCTTCACACATTCATGAATATAATAATTTTAAATTTTTCCTATTTTGAAAGCAAAAAGGGAAAAGGGAAAGAAAGTTCTAATTTAATTCCAATCCATATTTATTTTTTTGTGAGACAAAACCTTTTTTCATATGTTTATCAATCATTTGGAAGACTTCTTTTGAGAATTAGTTATTTTAGTAGCACATTCATCTTTTATAACAGAGAGTTCTTATACTTTTCTTAATTTTGCATTTGTCCCCTTTCTAGAATAGATTATATTTGCTGTAAGTGACATATATTAAATATGATTAATCTAGAAATAGAAAATTTAAACTTCAAAGCCATGGAAACAAAAAGGAAGGCAGTATTAAATATAACTGTCATCAATAAGCATTAAATCTGAGCTTTCTATTAGACAGGAAAGCCCTGTGAGTTATGCAGCTCTAACCATAAAAGAAGCAGCACACTAGACTCAAAAGAAATCACATTTTTCTTGGCATTAAATTCTAAAACAAAAATCTCATTTGGAATCTTACATTGGGAACACTGAGTGACAAAGTTACAGTTCCCTTAATGATAATTTTACAGCAAATGCAGAAGACGTAAGACATTATGACTCATCTATCTCCTATAACTTTTTATCAGTTTATCTTAACTATACATAGTACTTTTAAAGTTATGCTTAAATCAATTTTTCAACATTCTTGGACATTTTTTGAGAGAGATGGTTATGAGCAAAGTTTTTTCTTTGGCTGTAGGGAGCATAGAAGGCAGATTTATCCCCCAAGATAGTTCAAATGGCAATATTATAGAGAAAAGGCTAATTAGAATGGCAGTGACATCGCTTCTCGGCCTTTTGGCTAAGATCAAGTGTAGAATGGCAGTGATAGACAATCAGACCCAATACTCATATAAGGTTATTTTCCCTTGGTTCATGATTGAAGCATGTGTATACCAACCTGGTGAATCTGGATCAATGTATAATATGTATATACATTTAAAAGCAGTTTTAAACATATGAAAAGGTGCTCAAATTAAAACCACTGTGAAATATCATAGTTGGTTTTTTTTCAGATTGGCAAAGAACAAAAAGTTTGATACATTGTTTTGATGAGAATGTGGAGAAACAAACCCTCTCATACATAATGTTGGGAGTATAAATTGTACAACTCCTGTGGAGGGCAATTTGATAATAGTTATTAAAGTGACAAATGTACCTCTCCTTTAATCTAGAAATTCACTTCCAAGAATTTATCTTAAGATAAATGTTCTTATTAAGGTCATCAGTAAGCATCACATTGTTAGATCCAATGATCTGCTCTCAGGCTTCATCTTGACCTTTCAGCAGCATTTGACACAGTTGATTACTCCATCCTCCTTACCCACATTCAGGATGCCACACACTCTTGGTTTTCTTCCTCCCTGGCCTTCCTCATCTCTCTAGCCTCTGAATCTTGGAGTTCCACAGAGCTCAGTTCTTGAACTTATTTTCTATCTGTACCCACTCCCTTGGTTCTTATCCAAGTCTCATGGCTTTAAATACCATCTATATGCTTAATGGCTTTTGTATTAGTAAGCCAAAGGGGTGCTAATGTGAAATACCAAAGATGGGTTGGTCTTTATAAAGGGTATTTATTTGGGGTAGAAGTCCACAGTTACAAGGCCAGAAAGCGTAAGTTTCTTCTCTCTCCGAAGTCCATTGCCATGTGTTGGAGCAAGGCAGCTGCCTGCGTTTGCCAGGGTTCAGGCTCTTGGGTTCCTCTCTTCCCAGGGTTGCATTTCTCTCTGGGCTTAGCTGTTTCCTCCACAAGGTCAACTGTAGACGATCAGGCGAACAGCTCACTTCTCTCCTCCTGGGGCCTCCTCTCCAACATCAGAACTGCTTCTCAAAAGCTGCTTCCTCTGTCCTTTGCCTTGCCTTTTATATTCGATTCCCCCACCCACCAAGGGGTGGGGCTCAGCAACCTACTGACGTGGCCCAATCAACACCCTAATCATAACTTAATCATGCTCAGATTAACAGATCAGTTTACAAGCATGATCCAATTATATTTTTGGAATTCATAATTACATTAAATTGGCCAATGGCTACAGCTTCTAACTGTATGTTTGAAACCTGCACCTCTCTTCTGAGCTCCAGATTTGTATATCTGATTCTCACCAACTTCCTGTCAGAACCATAGGAATCTCTTACCTGGATTATTAGAATAGCCTCCTAACTAGTTTCCCTGCATCTAACATTCCACCCTTCAGTTAATTTTTAATAACAGCTTTATAGAAATATAATTCACATACTATACATTTCACACATTTAAATGTACAGTTCAATAGCTTTTAGTATACTCAAAGAATTGTACAACCAACACCACAGTCAATTTTAGAATATTTTCATTACCCTCAAAAGAAACCTCATACATTAGCAGTCACTCTCCATTTCCTTCCCCCCCCCGCCCCCCAGCCATAAGCAACCAGTAATCTATATTCTGTCTCTATAGAGTTACTTATTTTGGATATTTCATATAAATAGACTCATTTCATATAAATGATCTTTTATGACTAGCTTCTTTCACTTAGCATAATGTTTTTGATGTTCATCCATATTGTGGCATAAGCAGTAGTATTTCATTCCTTTATATTGTTGAATAATATTCCAATGTATGGATATACCACATTTTGTTTATCCATTCATCAGTTGATGGACATTTAGTCAGTTTATTCTTAATACTGCATCCAGAATGCTTTCATTAAAATGGAGTTACTTATTTTAAGAAACCTCCTCACTGTGATTGAAAGCCAAATTCCTTAAAATGTTGTATTAGGGCCTGAATATTCTTTTTTCTACCTTCTTTCCTACTTCCTTGCCCTCATTTTTTCAATCCAGCCAAAACGGCCTCTTGCTGTCCCTCATACATGCCTAGCACACTCCTGTATCAAGGCCTTTACAATTTGCTGTTTTCTTTGCATGATATGTCCTTACCCCAGAGCTCTACATGACTTGTTCCTTTGCTTCTCTCAAGTCTTTACTCAAATGTTTTCATCTCAGTGAGGACTTCCCTGGTGAAATCTGCATCTCCACTCTACCCCAGCAATCTCTATCACAGTCTGTCTGCATTTCTACATTATTTTTCTCCATGGCACATCTCACTAAGATATTTATCTTAATTATCTGATTTAGTGTGTTTCTCTCACTAGAATGTAAGTTCCATGAGGACAAGAGTTTTTGTCTAGTTTGTTTAAAGCTCTGCTCTAGCTTCTAAAAAAATGTCTGTTACATAATAGGTGCTCAGTATATATTTTGAATGAATGAATGAATTAATGAAGTAACGTCTCTGGGAGGACACTGGATGGCTGGGGAACAGGGTAGAAAATAAGAGAACTTAAATCTGCAGACAATAAATTTTCTTTTTCTGGTGCAGAGTCAAGGATATGGTTCCTCCAAGGCCTCCTCTTACCCGTCGGACAGGAGGAGCTCAGAAGGCAAGTGCCAGAGCCAGGTGAAGCCATAAGTAATAGACTGTTGACTATTTGCATGGCCTCTTTAATACTTTTTCCAGGAAGGGTTGAGAAGTTATTTGAAGATGCATGTATTTTCATTCTTGGTTGCATTTGTGACCAGAATTACACAGTGAATGGCATACAGCATTTAATTTTTAGCTGGTGATCTCTAAGTTGGAAAAAAAAGAACGGTTTATTCTTAAAGCATTAATGAACATATGACCCAATCGAAATTTAGACTTCCAATCCATGGTCCTACCTCTTCAAGGCCTCTTTTTTATGTTAGAGAAGTTATGGGTTTATAGAACATAAAATACAGGACTCCCATATACCACCCTATTAATCTTGCATTGTTGTGTAACATTTGTTACAATTGATGAAAGCCCATTTTTAAAAAAATCATACTATTAATTATAGTCCATGGTTTAACTTAGGGTTCACTGTTTGTGTAGTACAGTTCCATGGATTTAATTTTTTTTTTATTCTATTACCATATATAAGCTAACATTTGCCCTTTTAACCACATTCAAATATATATTTCAGTACTGTTAACTATGTTTACAGTGTTGTGCCACCATCATCACTATCCATTACCATAACATTTCCATCATTCCAAATAGGAATTCTGTACATTTTAAGCTTTAACTCCCTCTTATCCCCTATCCCCACCCTGTCCTCCAGTAAATTTTATTCTAGATTCTGACTCTGTGAGTCTGCTTATTTTAATTATTTCATAACAGTGAGACCATACAATATTTGTCATTTTGTGTCTGGCTTATTTCTCTCAACATGATGTCTTCAAGGTTTATTCATGTTGTTGCATGTATCAGAACTTGATTCATTTTTATGGCTGAATAATATTCCTTTGTATGTTTATCCACTCATCAGTTATTGGACACTTGGGTGGCTTCTATCTTTTGGCAATTGTGAATAATATTGCTATGAGCTTTGGTAGGAAAATATCTGTTCAAGTCCCTGTTTTCACTTCTTTTGGGGATATACCTAGTGATGGGATTGCTGGGACATATAGTAATTCCATGCTTACCTTTCTGATGAACCATTCAAAGTCACTTTATCAGACTTTTTTTATGATGAATTTTCTATTTTTCTAGGCGGTGAGTGACTACCACATGCAGATCAAGAACATTTCTAGAGCCATCTTGGATGAGTACTATAAGATGTTTGGGAAACATGTGGCCAAACTGGGATATGAGATACATAGTGAAATCCTGGAGGAGCAGAAGTGCCAGCTCAACTATGAACTTAATTGCTCTGGAAAATACTTTGCTTTCAAAGAACAACTCAAGGCAAACATTCATTTATTTAATTATTCTACAGGTTTTTATTATGCACCTCTATTTACCCAGTGAAGCTTTTTTCTCTGATTGTGTTGAGCTGTGTACCCACTGTTCTTGCTGTTAGTACAAAGAATTAAGTTCTCTTTGATAGGATGTTGGGAGAAGCTTCACTCCTACAGAGTCTTGGAATGGTTCCATATCCATTCTAAGTGTGAGCTTGTAAGAAATTATTCTTTACTTGAGGCTAGGCAAGGTTTTGGACCAGATTTCACGTTGTCTAGGAGGCAGAAACTCTACACCTTCTACTTACTCTGTGACTAATTATCTCTTTTACCATTATGAACATTTCCTAGTGAATAGAATCATTAAGACTCAAGAAATATTTATGTAATAATAAGTTCTTGAATAATATTATTTAACACTTATTGAATGTTTACTGTGTACCAGGCACTTCCTAAATGCTTCATATTTTACTAATTTAATCACATATAAGGTAGGTACTCCCCATTTGACAGATGGGTAAATGAGACATAAAGAGGTTAAGTAATTTGCCCAACATCACAGAGCTAGTAAGGGTCAAAGCAGGACTCAAATTCAGGCAATGTGGCTCCAGAGCTCACATTCTTAACCACTACATGATATTGCCTCTCCATGCACATTCACTACGTATCCCATACTGTACTAAATAGATACAAAGAGCAGATGGAAGTAATAAAGTGAAAAACAACTGATGTTAGGGAAGTGGATGTGGCTCAAGCGATTGGGCTCCCGTCTACCATATGGAAGGTCCCAGGTTCGTTTTGCAGGGCCTCCTGGTGAAGGCAAGCTGGCCCGCACATAGAGCTGGCCCGCACGGAGAGCTGGCCCACGCAGAGAGCTGGCCTGTGTGGAGAGCTGGTGCAACAAAAAGAGACAAAGAGGAGAGACAATAAGAGACACAAAAAACCAGGGAGCTGAGGTGGTTCAAGTGATTGAGTGCCTCTCTCCTACATCGGAGTCCAAGGATTGGTTCCTGGTGCCTCCTAAAGAGAAGACAAGAAGAGAAGACAAGCAGACACAGAGAGCACACAGTGAATGGACACAGAGAGCAGACAGTGAGCGCAAAAACAACAAGGGATGGGGGAGAATAAAAAAATAAATCTTAAAAAAAAAACTGACACTAGTGGAGGCAAGAGGCTATTCTTAGTAGGTGGTATAGACAGATCTCAATTTCATTCCTAGTTCTACCTTTATGATGGACTGTGTGATTTTGGGCATGTAACTTTACCTCTCTGAGCTTCAGTATCTTTGCATATCAATGAGGGATAATAATAATATCACATGGAGTCATTAAGTGATATCATGCATGAAAAGTGTCTAGTCCAAAACCTGCCAATAATTTTAGCTAAGGGAGGGGGAGAAGCTGTCCACCCATAGTGAAATATGATGTTTGTACAGTATTCTAGGCTTCTCCACTTGTTATTTCGCTGTGGCTTCTGTCTTAGTTTGGCAGGGTCACTGTAACAAAATAGCACAAATTTGTTGGCTTAAAGAATAGGAATGTATTGGCTCAGTATGGAGGCTAGAAGTTCAAAATAAAGACGTTGGCAGGCCTTACCTTCTCTGAAGTGTGTAGTGTTCTGGTGATGGCTCCTGGCAATCAGTCTCTGCCTCTGTCATATGGTAAGCCATCTCCTTGGTCTCCTCCTGTGGCTACTCACATCCATTTCCAAATTTCCTTTGCTTATAAGGACTACAGTCAGATTAGATTAAGGCCCACTTGTTTCAGCTTGGCCCTTTTTAAATAGGATCTTCAAAGATCCAATTTACAAATGAGTTCACACCCATAAGACCAGGGGTTAGGACTTGTCTTTGTGGAGGACATGATTCAATCTTCTAAAGCTTTTTAAAAAAAAGTTAGAATAAGAATGCAATTGCAACATGCCAAATACTGATTAGCACATAATTTTGAACTTGAGATTTTATAACAAATAATATATTTTAAGACATCTAATATACATGATACAAGAAACCTATCTTTAAATAAAAGTAGTGAGGCATTCCAGAAAACAGTTCAAAAACCCTTCCTTAATGCTTTACCCTCACAAAATGAGTTTAGAGATTGCCTCCCTCTTTTTTTTTGTCATTATTTAAACTTTGCAAATAAGCTTTTAGAGGTTCATCCTTGATTTGTGAATGAATAGGGCTTAAGCTATTGATTTTCAGAATGCAGTCTCTCTACTATAAATTACTGGTGTTTCTTCAAACTTTCTCATTTCTTCCCTTTCCTTCCTTTGTTCATTTCAAAACTTTTTATTGAGCAACAAGTCCCAATTGTGCAACATGTTAAGTTGGAAATAACAGGATCATAAGAACTATGTAATAGGTAGCAGAACATACAACGATAAGTAAAAGATGATCTTTCCACTTGAAAATTTCTTTGGGCAGGATTTGAATATAAATTCATTTTCCTATTCAAGTTTTCTAAAATGTTTGCCCTACACTTGAAAACTTCAATCTGAAGAGATGGGAAACTCAGAGGGAATGAATTCATAAAGGAATGCAAGAATCCAAGTAATTGACAAGTAGCACAACTCCCCTCTCTTCTGCATCTAAACTTTTCCACTGCCACTGGTTCTCCCCCTCCACAGCTTCTTAATTACCTTGAAGTTTGATAGCAATACTAAAATTACATATCCATTTAACAAATGAGGAAACCAAGGTACCAAAATGAAAATTCATGAGGTTATACAGTGGCATGATTAGGACCAGAGTTCCATTCTCTGGACTCTCAAACCAGGCCTTTCTCCTTTTCCCCTTGGAACCATGTGGCCACCATGAGAGAAAATGCATAGACCTAATGCTAAGGTTTTCTTTGTCTTTATGACTCTACTCACATAGTGTGGGTCCTGAATTGACCCTATTAATGAGACGGTAAAGTCAAGGAAAGAAGAAATCATACAGAGTATGCTGATTGGGGGAAATTTAGAATGGTGATAATCTTACAGTCACCAAGGGAGAAATCAATCACCTTCTGCATTTTTAATGAGCCTTAGACAGAAGCCCAAGAGAGGCCTGTGCCATCAGCTTGGTGCTGGACTTGTTATCAGAAGAATGATCTGTGTCTCTTGCAGCATGCCGTGGTAAAGATTGTGAGAGAGAAGTACTTGAAGACAACACCATTTGAAAACCAGGAGGAACTGCAGACATTTATCAGCGAGCTGTATGTATTCTTGGTTGATCAGATGCATGTGGCCCTGAACCAGGTAGGTGCTCAAGAACTGAGAGCCCTTCCTTTTATCTGTAGAGCATCAGGGTCTCCTCCAAATGATCCCTCCCCTCCCCTCCTTCTCCCTCCCTCCCTGCCTCCCTCACCCCCTCCCTTCCTTCCATAGAAATTTATTGAGGGGTCTGTTTGTGGTAGGCACTGAAAACACAAAGATAGATGAATAAAGAAATTGTCTAAGGTATAAGACTAATTTGGAAGAGAACAAAGGGGGTATATGCTCTTTCACTTTTCTAGAAAAATTAATTTTATGACCATCAGAAATGTGATGGAATTGCCCAAAATAGGTAATATCAGCTATGTAAATTGTGAAATATTTGTTTTGTGAAATTGTATAATTCTCAAATTTTTCTTCAGGATAGATTGTAAATACAAAGAAAAACTATGAGTTTTCAGATATTATACCCTACTGATAATGATATGTCAAACATACCTTTCCTATCTGACTGATATTGTACTCCCACTCACTTTTCCATTTATATCTATATTTTCACAGCTTGCATTTTGCCTTCATTTACTCATTTTTTAAATGTATTCAGTTGTGGTTTATTTGAAAACAATGACAAAATCAAAGTCTTTCTTTTTGTCCCCCTGGTGGTCTGTAACCAGCTCTGCCTCCTCAAAACTTCGGTTCTATTTGCTTTTTCTTTCATTGTTACTTTTCTTCTCTACTACTATCACTTCTTCTTTCACCTTGTTTAGCTTTCCTGGAAGAGGTAGGACAGGAGTGTGCAATATCCCAGGATCAGGAGAACAATCCTACCCTGGGCACGGATGGTTCAGCACATTGGATAGCTATTGAGAATTGAGCATGAGGGAATTACTGTTACCTTATGCCCCCAAGGAGCCCCAGTCTAGTACAGAAGAGAGGCACAAAATACAAATAACTGCAGTGTAATGAAGGAAGTGCTGTGGTAGAAGTGTGTCCATTGTAGAGCGGAAGAGGGATGTCTAAAGAAAAAAGTGATCAGTTTCACCTTTGGGGCCTTTCAGGGAAGGATTCACAAAGGAGTTCTGGCTTTAGCTGAGACTTAAAATCTGAAAAGAAGTTCTCCAGGAGGATGTTTTAGAATTTGAGTCACAGGGAGCATCACAAAGGCTTAGAAACTTGGAAAAATATGACATATACAGAAACTGCAAATAATTCAGAGTTTGGGGTTGTTGAGGGGCAGAGAAGCAAGAGATGAAGCTAGGGATTAATTCTTAGAGGGAGGTGATGTGAGACCTTATATATCATACAAAGAAGTTTTGACTTTTTCCTTTTAAGCAGTGGGAAGCAATAAATTGAATTGGTTTAAATGGAGGTATAGCATGGTCAGATTTACTTTGTACAAAAAAACACTGATAGAAGTATGGAGGATAGGCTAGAGGTGGTAAAACTGGTGGTGGTAGCTGGTTATTGCATAATAAGGAGGAAGAAGAGTCAAAGATTCTTAAGTTTAAGGCTTTTTTTACTGGGCAGCTGGTAGTACTGTTAACCAGGGAAAGGAATTCAACGTGAGTAGATTTGGTGGGAGGGAAGTGATGTTGAATTAAGTTTTGTGGGATGCTCAAGGGAGAGATCTGAGCTAGAGATACGTTTGGGAGCCATGAGCATATGGATGGCAGTTAAAACTGTGGACATAAATGAGGGTGCCTAGGAAAAACATGAGTAAAGAGAGAAGACAGTGGTGGTGGAACCCTAGGAAACACCAACATTTAGGGGATGGATGAGAAAAAGAATTGATTAAGGAGACAAGAGGAATTGTTAAAAGAGGCAAAAGATCCAGAAGACAGTGATATGACAGAAGTCAAAGGAAAGGAATTTTAGTAAGAAAATATCAAATACTGACAGGCGTTTAAGAAAAGTAAAATCTGGAATATTTTAATTAGATATGGCAATTAGAAGTTATTTTAACCTTTACATAGCAATTTCATTGGGCTTCTGAGGGTGAATTCAAACTACAATGAGTTGAGGAGTGAAGGAATAATTAGAGAGCAGGTAAGAATAGACTCAAGAAGTTGGAAGACGAAGGAAAGAAATGGGAAAATATTAGCTAGAAATTTGAGGGATTGTCTTTTTAAGATGGAAAAGATTTGAGCATGTCCACAGGTTTGGGAAAAGGAATCATCAGAGTGGAAGAAGTTGAAAATAGAGTAGAGAGAAGGGATAACTGATGGCAAGCCCTTGGTTATATGAGTGGGAAAGGACCAGGAAATTTGATGGAAGGATTCACCTTGAAACACAGAAGGATACGGTACCCTTTTCTCTGAGGATGAAAGAAGAGACATGTGATAGAAGCAGAAGTAAATAATTTAGGTGTGGGGTTAAAATTTTGAAGAATTTCTTGCTAATAAATTCTGTTTTCTCTGTGAAATAGGGTCTTTATGGAAAATGAAAGGGGTAAGAGTTAATGAAAAGCTTGAAGAAAGAGAAGAAAAGCTAGCTACTATATAGCATGATGGAATAGGTTGCTAAACAAGGGCAAGTACATAGATTGCCAACTGTATCAGAGGCCTTCAGCTAAGCCTGAAAACTGAAAGTATCTGTGGTGGCTCAAATATCTCTATGTCTATGCAGTTTTCCTCAGGGGCAGTTAGCAGCTCATGTCTAAGAGTGAAGAAGTCAGATTGTAAGATTATATTTATTTGGGGTTTTCAGGACAAGTGCAGAAGGAGGACATAGATATCTGGGACTTAAATGTGCTGATGAGAGAACAAGTGGGTAATGGTGAGCTTCAGGCTGTGATTTGGGAAATGATAGACTTTTTGGAAGTGAAAGTCTCAGTGAAGTCAGAGAGCAAGTTTAAGGGAACTAATGGGAAAAAAAGCTTGAAATCTTGGAATTTCAGTTCTGGGAATGTGATATTGAAGGTAGACTATTTCTGGTTTGGGTTTGGAAATGTGTTGGTGAAGGGATTTGGAGATCGAGGTCATTGGAACTACAAAGAACAAAGAACCAGAGGCATTAATCAGTGATCAGAAGTTCTCTTTGGCCCATCTCAAATTTGGCTTTACTCTCCACATTCCTTAGCAACTTTACTTGTTAAAGTCACTGAAATGATTTTTACTCATTAAAGGATTTGTGTGTGTGGGTAGGGGATTTCCTTGACCATAACCTCTGACCTAAGATGTTACTAATTACACCTGACCTGTGTCCCATCTGAGTATATGTAATATATTCTTTTTCTGGTTTTCCTATCTTTCTGGCTATTTCAAAAATGTCTCATTTGTAGGCTCTGTATCCCACTCAGAGTGTAAATCTGGCTTCCAAAGATTTACCATTGGTGTCCTGTGTTCTTGATGTTTGAAGACCATAGCCAGTGCTTGCCAACCTTTATTATATCATGACACCTAGAAAATAATATGTATTCTGTACTCTAGAGAAAATGAAGGAAGTTGTTTGAGGTCAGAGGTGACCTGTCTAGGGACTCTACACTGAGAGTTGAGGAGAATAGCTTCTGCCTTAAGCAATTACTCCTGTGGGCTTAGGCTGTTGATATTCAGACACCTGAAGCTTCATATTTCTCTCTTGGTTCATTCTCACTCTCTTACTATATTGGCAAGACTATAAGAAACCTCAGTGTCATTTTAGACCTATATTGGCAAAACTGTAAGAAACCTCAGTATCATTTTAGACCTCATATCCAGTCTATTCTTATAAAACCTCCCTACCTGTAATTACTTCATTTTGTCTAACATCTTAATAAGACCATGCCAGATGAGGTCCAAGGTGCTGTTTCAAAGATTTATACAAGCAGTGAACAACTTCGACTCTTTGCATTTGAAGCAGAAGTCAATGAGAACTTTGACATGGCAGCAGTGTATTATGAAGAGGTAATTAAACATCTTCCCAGTGGTTGTTGCCACTATTATTTATACAACAAAGGTATACTAAGTTGTAGCTTTTGATTGTTTAGAATCAAACCTGATTGGCAGAAGGGTAGACACATAGATTAGACACATAAAACAGATAGAGTCCAGAAACAGACCCACACAAATATGACCATTTGAGTTCTGACAGAGGTGTAAAAGAAATTATGTAGAGAAAGTAAAGCCTTTTCAACAAGTGGTGTTGTCATCCATATGAAAAAAAAAAACAATGAACCTCTACGTAAACCTCAAATCTTATGCAACAATTAACTCAAATGGCTCATAGATGTAAATGTAAACATATAACTATAAAACTTTTATAAGAAAATATAGAAGAAAATTTTTGTGACCTGGGGTTAGGCAAAGAGTTCTTAGACATGACACCAAAAGCACAATCCATAAAAATATTTTTATAAATGGGACTTCATCAAAATTAAAAACTTTTGCCTGTGAAAGGCACTATTAAGAGAAAGAAAAGAAAAGCCATGGATTAGGAGAAAATATTTGCAAAACACATATCCAACAAAGGATTTGTAGCCAGAATATAAAAACTCTTAAAACTCAACAATAAGAAAACAAACAATCAATTAAAAACTCTTGAAAAGATAGTTTACTCAAGAGGATATAAGGATGGCAAATAAACACGTGAAGAAAGGTTCAAAATCATTAGCCATAGGGAAATGCAAATTAAAACCATAATGAGATACCACTACACAATTATTAGAATAACTAAAATGAAGAAACGCTGACAATACCAAGTGTTCATGAAGATACAGAGCAGCTGGCAGGCACCCTCATACATAGCTGGCAGGAATGCAAAATGATACAGCCACTTTGGAACATGGTTTGAAAGTTTCTTATACATTTACCATTGACCCAGCAATCCCATTTCTGAGTACCTAAGAAAATGAAATCTTATGTTTACACAGAAATCTATACATGAATGTTTATAGCAATTATATTCATAATTGCCACAAACTAGAAGCAACCTAAATGTCCTTCAATGGGTGACTGGATAAACAAACTATGGTACATCCATATAATAGAATACTACTCAGCAATAAAATGGAATGAACTACTAACCGACGACTTGGATAACTTACAAAGATATTATGCTGAGTGAAAGAAGCCAGTGTTAAAAGGTTATATACTGTATGATTTCATTTACATGACATTCTCGAAAAGACAAAACTAAAATGGTAGAGAGCAGATCAGTTGCCAGGAGTTATGGATAGATGGGGGGATGATTATAAACGGATAGGACAAGGGAGTTCTTTTGGCTGATGAAACTGTTCTGTGTTTTTATTGTGGTAGTGGTAAAATGAATCTTTATATATGTTAAAATTCAAAGAAATGTATGCCCCCAAAAACATGTTAATTTTATTGTAAACAATTTAAAAAATAAAATGAAATAAACCTGTGTTCAACAAATTCAGTGAACATTTACTATACCCTCATAATGTGTTTGAATGACGATTGGATTTTCTAATTCTAGTAGTACCGCCTACCACATGTATCATGGACTACATAAACTTACATGAAAAATGGCTTGAGAACTTTGCCACCATTTTAAATTTTTAACAGGCTTTATTGAGAAATAATTCAGGTACCATAGTGTTCACTCATTTAAAGTGTACAATGATATTTAGTATATTTACAGAGTTGTGCATCTATAGCCACGATCTAGTTTTAGAGCATTTTCATAACCCTGAAAAGTAACCCTGTACTCATTAGCAGTCTAACAGTCACGCTCCATTCCTTCTTGCCTCCACCCCTCACCTCAGCCTGAACCTAGGCACCACTCATTTACTTTCTGTTTCTATAGATTTACCCCTTCTGGACATTTCATGTAAATGGAATCATATAATATATGGTCTTTTGTGACTGACCTTTTTGACTTTGCATAGTATCTTTGAGATTCATCCATGTTGTAGCATGTATCAGTACTTCATTATTTTTTATGGCTGAATAATATTCCATGCCACATTTTCTTTTTTCATTCATCAGTTGATGGGCATTTGACTTGTTTCTACTTTTTGGATATTATAAATAATGCTGCTATGAAAATTTGTGTATAAGGTGTATAAATTCTGTGTGGACACGTGTTTTCATTTCTTTTCATTTCTTTTGGATAGATAATGAGGAGTAGAATTTCTGAGTCATATGGTAACTCTATGGTTAACTTTTTGAGAAACTTTCTAAGTGTTTTCCAGAGAGGCTGTGCCGTTTTACATTCCCATCAGCAGTGTATGAGTGTCTAGTTTATCTATGTCTTTGTCAACACTTGGTATCATGCCTTTTTTTTTTTTTTTTAGAGCAGTTATGGGTCTACAGGACAAGCATGCATAAAATACAGAATTCCCAATAAACACCTTGCATTGGTGTGGTACATCTGTTACAATTGATGCAAGAACATTTTTATAATTGTACTATTAACTAGAGTCCATAGTTTAATTTAGGGTTCACTGTTTGCATGTGTAGTTCCATGGATTCTTTTAAAGATTTTATTCTAGGGAGGCGGCTGTGGCTCAATCAGTGGGGCTCCCGTTTGCCATGTGGAGGGCCCCGGGTTCGGTTCCCGGGGCCTCCTGGTGGGGGCAGGCCTGCCCGCACGGCGTGGTTGGCTGACTCAGCGAGCATGAGCAGCAGGGGGGGGATAGATGAATAAATAAATAAAATCTTTAAAAAAAAAAAAAAAAAAGATTTTATTCTAGTGTACAATTTAAAAATTCACCCCTTTTTACCTCATTCAAATATATAATTCAGTAGTGTTAATTATATTCACATGTTGTGCTGCCATCACCACCATCCATTACCAAAACTTTTCTATCATCCCAAACAGAAAGAAATGATATCTTTTTATTATAGCATTAGCCCAATGACTAATGATGTTTAGCATCTTTTCACATTTATAATTATTTTCAAGAGCAAAATATGTTGCAAATTCTAAATTAATTGACAGAGGAATATTTAGGCTACACCAAATTCACAGCAGTCTTTATAAACAAATTGCTATTCTCTTTGTTTTTATTTTTATCTTTTAATTCTGGGTATTACTCGTATGAGAAAAGTTAGAGAACAATTATTTCACTAATTATGAGGTGCTTTTTTTTTTTTAAGAATTTATTTGGGAAATGGGGGAAAGAACAGAGTTTGCTGAGAAATGGGAGAAAAATACACACCAAAATTTGGTGCAGGCCCCTCTAGGCAGAGAGAGCTGAGATACTTTTTAAACAAAGATTTGTAGGTAACCTTATATTTATCATCTCAAGATTATGGCAGAAATTATTATATATAAATGATATGCCATAAAATGAATCTCTACACTTCCAAGGTATTGGATGAGCTTAGGGTCATTAGAACACTGACACAGGAAGAAATAGCTTGAGGATTCAATTTTTAAATTATTTCAACAAACAACTTACTGACTGCATACTATAAGCCAGAGTACTGACTGTGCTAGGCATTTGAGATTCAGTGGTGAGCAAAAAAGAAGCCATGATCACTGCTTTCATAGAGCTGATGTTATTTATGGAATGCTTACTACATGATGTTATATCCTTAAGAAATATGACATAATGTCACAATAACACCGGCTCTCCTGATGCTTTCTGTGCCTAGAGGTTAGTCCGTGAGCCCCAGAACTTGGACCATTGGCTGGACTATGGTGCCTTCTGCCTCCTAACTGAGGACAATATCAAAGCACAGGAGTGTTTTCGGAGAGCCCTTTCCCTCAACCAGAATCATATCAACAGGTATGGCTGGAGTGGATGCTTCTACATGAAATTGTCTTGGTTCCATGACTATGGCATGGGACCATGTTGATAACCTTGATGTAACAGGTATGAGTAGGAGCGGATGCTTCTACATGAAGTTGTCTTGGTTCCATGACTATAACATGGGACCATGTTGATAACCTTGATGGTCTATTCTCAGCTTGCTGCTGTGTGGTGTCATGGCTGTCCTGATGGAGAACTATGAGCAGGCAGAAATTTTCTTTGAGGATGCCACTTGCTTGGAACCAACCAATGTTGTGGCCTGGACTTTACTTGGTATGCTATTTTCCTGTAATCTGAATATGTTTTCTTCCTTCATAAGATTCTTTCTTTCTCTTTCCACTCTTTAATGGCGCATCATGTAGTTCTTAAACTTTGGTAAAAATGTGGGAAAATCAGTGAAATGTTGCAATTCTTCAGTATGTGATAGTGGGAAATTAGTCACACTTATGTTAGCATCTTTCTGTCTTCAGGTTTGTACTATGAAATTCAAAACAATGATATTCGAATGGAAATGGCATTTCATGAAGCTTCTAAACAGCTTCAATCACGAGTAATGAAGCAGAAGAGCACTGGTGCTATGGATTACTTGGAAGAAGGAGTGAAAATGGAATATGGTTCAGGCCATTGGGGGAATACAAATGGTTCTTCTGCAACAGCAGTCAAAGGAGAAGCCCCAGCAGGTAGGGCTAAGTAATGGAGATGATGAATGACTTTGGAAAATTACTAGCCTTAAGAACGGAACTTGGAGTAAAATAGACACTCAGTAAATATTTGTTAAATGAAAATGAGTAGGTGGAATTTGGAGTTGTTTCATGAGTACCAGACTCCTATTTCTAAATATCTCCTTGTTCATATGACCAAGGATCTAAAGCGACTACAGTCTCCATAAGTCCTTATTGAAATACATTTATCCCGGGGGGCGGATGTGGCTCAAATGGTTGGGTGTCCGTCTGCCATATGGAGGGACCTGGGTTCAATCCCCAGGACCTCCCGGTAAAATAAAAAAATATATATAGAAGGCGCATGGGCTGCCAGGCCCTGTGTGCCGGTGAGCCTCCAGGCCTCAGGAGCCATGCGGCATGATGATGACGTAACAGGAGAGAGACACAGGGGAGAGACAAGACGAGATGCTCCGAAAGCTTCAAAAACCAGGAATTGAGGTGGCGCAGGTGGCAGAACACCTCTCTCCTACATCGGAGGTCTCCAGGATCGAATCCTGGTGAAGACTGGAGGAGGAGGATGAGTAGAGATGGCAGGAAACAGACACAGAGAATTGCCTAGCGAATGGACACAAGACAGCAAATGGGGAAGGGGGGGTTTAAAGTGGATAAAGTAAATAAATAAACTTAATAAAAGAAATACATTTATCCCTAAAAGGGATATCATTTGAGCAGAGTAAATTTATTTCTTCCTCCCTTCACTCTCCTCACTACCGTATAAGGTCCCTCTCTTGTAATTCTTTTTTTTTTTTTTTTTTTTTTTAAAGATTTTATTTATTTATTCATTTATCCCCCCCTTGCTGCTTGTGCTTGCTGGGTCAGCTAACCATGCCGTGCGGGCGGGCTTGCCTTCACCAGGAGGCCCCGGGAACCGAACCCGGGGCCTCCCATATGGTAAACGGGAGCCCTACTGATTGAGCCACAGCCGCTTCCCTCTTGTAATTCTTAAATGTATTTATCTACTTATGTACTCCCTTTTTTTCCCTGTTCTTCATTGCTGTTCTCTTTTCCTCCACTTTAGGAAATCATTCCAATGTGTTTAGTATGTGTTGTTTATTGCATATGTACATTGTTATTATTATTATTATTTTTTAAATATTTTATTTATTTATCCCCCCTTGCTGCTTGTGCTCGCTGTGTCCATTTGCTGTGCATTTTTCTGTGTCTACTTGTCTCCCTTTGTTGCGTCATCTTGCTGCGTCAGCTCACTACGCTGCACGGGCTGGCTTGCCTTCACCAGGAGGCCCCAGGAATCGAACCCGGGGCCTCCCATATGGTAAACGGGAGCCCTATCGATTGAGCCACATCCGCTTCCCTGTACATTGTTATTTTGTCTGCATGCATCTTTAACAGCTTTACTGAGGTAAAGTTGACATTCATTAAACCACACATATTTAACAATTTGATAAGTTTTGACACATGTAGATACCCATGAAAACATCACCACAATTAAGGTACAAACATATCTACCATCCCCCAAATTTTCCTTGTGCCTATTTGTAATCCCTCTCCTACCTTCTCCCTCCATCTCCAGACAAACATTGATCTGCTTTCTGGTCACCTGAGTTTGCATTTTCTATAATGTTAGATAAATAGGATCATAGTATGTACTCTTTTTGTCTAACTTCTTTCACTCAGCATAATTATTTTGAGATTCAGTCAAATTGTATATATTGATACTTCATCCCTTTTTATTGCCAAGTATTCCATTGTATGGATATACTACAATCTGTTTTCTGTTCACCTGTTGATAGATATTTGGGTTGTTTACAATTTGGATTACAAATAAAGCTTAGGAATATTTGTCTACAAGTCTTTGTATGGATGTATGCTTTAATTCCTCTTAGATAAATGCTAGTCGTTGAATAACTGGGTCATATTATAGGTATTTGTTTAAATTTTTTAAGAAACTGACAAAGTGCTTTCCAAAGTGATTGTACCATTTTATATTATACCAGCAGTGTATGAGGGTTCCATTTGCTCCATATCCTCACCAAGACTTGGCATGGTCATTCATTTTTAGACATTCTAATACATTTTAATTTGTGGTTTTAATGTTCATTTCTAATGACTAATAATGCTGAGCATCTTTTAGTGTGTGTATTTGCCATTTGTGTATCTTCTTTGGTGAAGTGTCTGTTCAAATATTTACCAATTTTTAAATTGGGTTGTTTGTTTTCTTATTATTGAGTTTTGAAAGTTCTTAACATATTCTGGATAGGAGTCCTTTATTGTATGATTTGAAAAGTTCTTCTCCCAAACAATGGCTTATATTTTCATTTTCTTAACAATGTCTTTTGTCTTGTTTTGTCTTTTTTTTTAATCTATTATTTTTCTTGTTTTTTTGTCTTTTGAAAAGTAGAAGCTTTTTTCTTTCATGGATCATACTTTTTATTTCATACCTAAGAAATCTTTGCCTCACCTAAGGTCACAAAGATTTTCTTGTACATTTTCTTCTTTAAGTATTACAGATTTAGGTTTACATTTAGGTCTATGACCCATTTTGATTTAAATTTTTATTATGATATGAGATATGGATCCAAGTTCATTTTTTTTGCATATGAATATCCAACTAGTCCAGGAACATTTGTTGAAATGTCTCTGTCATTTTTCCACCTTTGCACTTCTGTCAAATAGCAGTTGACCATATATGCATTGGTGTATTTTTGTAGATCTTTATTCTGTTCCACTGACCTATTTGTCTATCTTTATGCCAATACTTATCTTGATTACAGCAGCTTATATCATAGATCTTGAAATTAGGCCTCCAACCTCATTCTTTTTTAAAAAGGTGTTTTGGTGATTCTAGGCCCACGGAGGTTCCATATGTATTTTAGAACCAACTTGTCAATTTCTACAAAAAAAAAAGCTATCTGGGATTTTGATTGGGATTATTTTGACATAGAGATCAATTGGGGGAAAATTGACATCTTAACAATATTGTGTCTTTTAATCCATGAACATAGTATATATCTATTTAGATCTTCTTTAATTTCTCTTTACAGAATTTTATAGTTTTCAGTGTACAGGTCTTACATATCTTTTGTCAGATTTATCCCTAGGTGGTTCATTTTTTTGAATGCTATTGTAAATGCTATTAAAAAATTTTTTTTTGAGTTCTGATTGTTGCAAGTATATAGAAATTAAATAGATTTTTGTATATTGATCTTGAACCAATTTATGCATCATTTCCACACTTATTAATTTTAGTAGTTTTAAAATAGAGTCCATAGGATTTCCTACATAGATGATCATCTAATCTGTGAATAAAGACAGTTTCACTTTGTCCTTTCCATTCCAAACCACTTTTATTGTTTTTCTTGTCTTACTGCTCTAGCTGGAATCTCCATTTGAAAAGTAGTAGTGAGAGTGGGTATCCTTATCTTGTTTCTCATCTTAAGGAGAAATCAGGTAGTCTTTGGTCATTAAGTGTTATGTTATCTGTAGGGTTTTTGTAGATGCCCTTTGTAAGTTTGAGGACTAAAACTATTTCTAGTTTGCTGAGAGGTTTTTTTTTTTTTTCTTTTTTTTTTTTTTTTAGGAGGTACCAGGAATTGAACCCCGGACCTCATACATGTCAAGGACATGCTCAACCACTGAGCTACACTACTGCTCCACTGCTGAGAGTTTTAATCAGGAGCTGATGTTGGCTTTTCTTCAGATCCTTTCTTTTTTCATTTTAAAAACAATTTATTAAAGTATATCATTCATACATGAGCATAAAAAACAAAAATAAGTGTATAGAACAAAAATAAGTGTATAGTAAATGTTGTGAACCTAAAAAACAGACATGCATAACATCATACAGGGCTCCCATATATCACCCCACCACAGATACCTTGCATTGTTGTGAAACATTTGTAACAAATTATGAAAGAGCATTGTCAAAGTATTACGACTAACTATAGCCCTTATCTTACATTTGGTCTATTTTTTCCCCACCTTATTATTTTTTCTTCATAAACCATGTAATTTATCTAAAGTGTATAATCAGTGGCATTTAGTATAATTACCAAGTTGTGCATTTATCACTTCAGTCAATAATAGAGCATTTTCATCACTCAAAAAAAAAAAAAAACAACAAAAAACAAACCACTATCATACCCATATGTTAGTGCTACTAATTATAAATTCTATGAGTGCTTTCACCATTTCTATTCATTTCCAAACAACTTTTTACCAGTTCTGCATAGATTAAACCTCAGCTTTCCATTCTCTAACCACATTCTCTTCTCTAGTGACTTATATTCTAGCTATTAACTTCATGAGTTTGCTCATTATATTTAGTTCATAATAGCAAAACCATACAGTATTTGTCCTTTTGTGCCTGGCTTGCTTCATTCAACATAATGTCCTCCAGGTTCATCCATGTTGTCATATGCTTCATGACTTCATTTCTTCTTAGAGCTGAATAATATTCCGTCATGTGTGTATACCATATTTTGCGCATTCGTCAGTTGATGGATACCTGGATTGTTTCCATCATTTGGCAATTGTGAATAATCTCGCTATGAACATTGGTGTGCAGATGTCTATTTGTGTCACTGCTCTCAGTTCTTCACATGGTAGATCTATATCTAACTTCTTTAGAAACTGCCAAACAGACTTCCACAGCAGCTGTACCATTCTAATTTCCACCAACAGTGAATAAGCATTCCTAACTCCCCACATCCTCTCCAACATTTAGTTTCCTGTTTTTAATAGTGGCCATTCTAGTAGGTGTGAAACGATATCTCATTGTAGCTTCGATTTGCATTTCCCTAATACCCAGTAATGTTGAATATTTTTTCATGTGTTTTTTCACCATTTTTATTTCTTTTAAAAAAATGTCTATTCAGATCTTTTGCCTATTTTTTAATCGGGACATTTGTCTTTTTATTGTTGAGTTCTAGGATCTCTTTATATATCATGGATATTAGACTCTTGTTGGATGTGTGATTTCCAAATATTTTCTCCTGTTGAGCAGGCTGCCTTTTTACTCTCTTCACAAATTCCTTTGAGGTGCAGAAGTGTTTAATTTTGAGGAAGTACCATTTATCTACTTTTTCTTTTGTTACTTGTACTTTGGGTGTAAGGTTTAAGAGACCCCTGCCTACTACAAGGTCTTGTAGATGTTTCCCTACATTATATTCTAGGAGTTTTATGGTCCTGGCTTTTTTGTATAGGTCTTTGATCCATTTTGAGTTGATTCTTGTATAGGGAGTGAAATAGGGGTCCTCTTTCATTCTTTTGGTTATGGATATCCAATTCGCCCAGCATGATTTGTTGAAGAGACTGTTCTGTTCCAGAAAAGTGAACTTGGTAGGCTTATCAAAAAATCAGTTGACTACAGAGGTGTGGGTCTATTTCTGAACTCTCAATTTGATTCCATTCATTAATGTGTCCCTCTTTATGCTAAAATTATGCCATTTTGACCACTCTAGCTTTATAATACACTTCAAGGTCAGGAAGTGTGAGTCCTCCAACTTCGCTCTTCTTTTTAAGATTTTTTTTTGTCTATTTGGGATCCTTTTCCCTTCCAAATAAATTTGGTAATTGACTTTTCTATTTCTGTGTACGCTGTTGGAATGTCTCTCATTTCTGATGTTTTTAATTTTTGTCTTCACCTTTCCTGATGAGACTGGCTAGAACCTTATCAATTCCACTGATCTTCTCAGAGAAATCTGCTTACTTAGGTTTCTTTTGCTTTTCTTTTTTTCCAGTTTCTTAAGGTGGAAGCTGAATTCATTGATTTGAGACCTTTCTCTTTTCTAATATAGGCAATTAACGCTATAAATTTTCCTCTAAGTACTGCATCAGTTGTATCTCACAAATTTTGATAGGGTTTGTGGTGCTTTAGAGCTCTGTACTCCAGAAAAACATGTTCTTAAACTTGATCCAGCAGTGATGGTGGCAGGTGGCCAGCAGTCATGGCAGCTCAGTGCGTGAGGCTGGCGCAGCACAGCGTTCCTGCTTTGGTGTTGTCTCTCTGGCCCCCTCCTCGGTGGTTGTGCACAGCTACAAAACAAAAGAACGTGTGGCGGGAGGTGTGGGGGGTGGGCAACATGGGAATCCCAGGGGGTTCTGTGTAGTATTTTCGGTAATCTAAGCACCTCTTAAAATATATTTATATATATATAAATTAAAAAAATAAAAAAAAAAAAAAAAGAAGTGGAAACAGAGATGGAGAGGTGAGGAATTTTCTTGTTTATTGTTTGTCATTTTTTATTTACCTATTATTGTTGAAATAATGAAAATACTCTAATAATGATTGAAATGATGAATGCACAACTATGAGATTATACCAAATACTATTATTGTACACATTGAATGAATTGTATGCTTTGTTAATATGTACCAATAAAATAGATTTGTTTAAAAAAAAAAGGAAACAGTATATGACCTCACTGATCTGAACTGAGGAAAGTGAGCAGTCTCTGAGAACCATTGTCTGAAAGATAGGTTAACAAAGGAGAGTAAGAGAAGAGCAGGCTTTGAGCCATCTCCCATATGGACATAATCTATGGTAAAGGGATAGAGTGTGGTTGCATGTTGGGGGATGGGGCAGATGAGTGGTGGTGTTCCTGGGTTTGGTGGTACAGCACTGGGGGGTGGGTGGATTAGGAAGTGCTGGTTCAAATCCCCAGGGCATGTAACTGTGAATCTTGACATTCCATGGGTTAGGAGAGGGAGGTATCATGGGCCCTGGGGGGCTGGGGAGAAGGGAACAGTCAAGATCTAATGGGTTGTTTGGTGGTCATGGGGAAGGTTTTTCATTACCTTTCAGTAATGGACACAGAACATGGTAAATATCATCAAAATTGTAAAAAAAAAAAAAAAAAAAAAAATTTACTAGTTCTAGAGTTTTCAACTTTTTATTAAATCCATTAGACCTCTTTCAAAAAAAAGGAACGGTGGCCAGAACTTGGAAGAGGACCCCGGTCAGAATGAACAGAAGACAGATTCCCCCTCTCCAGAGAAGATGCTCATGGAGGAGAAGGCCAAATTAGAAGAGCAGCTAAAAGAGACTATGGGAAAATATAAGCGAGCTTTGGCAGATACTGAGAACTTACAGCAGAGAAGCCAAATATTGGTGGAAGAGGCAAAATTATATGGCATTCAGGACTTCTGCAAGGACTTGTTAGAGATTGCAGACATTTTGGAGAAGGCAACCCAGTGTATCCCGAAAGAAGAAGTTAAAGATGATAACCCTCACCTGAAGAACCTCTAGGAGGGTCTTTTAATGACTTAAGTCCAGATCCAAAATGTGTTCACAAAGCACGGCTTGCTCAGGTTGAACCTTGTGGGAGCCAGATTTGACCCTTATGAGCACGAGACCTTGTTCCACACCCTGGTCAAGGGGAAAGAGCCGGGCTCGGTGGCACTGGTTAGCAAGGTGGGGTACAAGCTGCTCGGGTGCACCCTGAGACCCGCCCTGGTTGGGGTGGTCAAGGAAGCTTAGTACCTCTTCGGGCTTGGGGTATTTTCCTAATCACCTGCTATACCTCTTGAAAGGCTGGTTCGTCTCTTCTCATCTATGAATACATTTGACCTTTTCCCAAACCTTGTTGGGAAGCTTAAGTAACCAGTGGCTAAACAGAAAACTAAACTTGTTTCAAAATTACTAAAACAGACAGGGATGGGAGTTTAATATTTTCTTGTTTATTATTTGAGTCTCCACCCACTGATATGATACCCTATGACGAGATGAACACATTTCTATTCCATAGAAGCATGCCCCAGGTGCATCCTTTCCCACATATCCCCCCACCACCGACGCCCTGCACCATTGATCCTCCCCTGCCATATTTGCCATAAGAACATTCCCACCATTGTAGTTTCAACCACAGACCTACAAATCTCCAGAACTCCCCAGAGTTCACCTGCTCCTTCCTCCAGCCCTCCCTCCAGTTCCATGGATAGTCCAACCCAACCCTCCAACCCTGCTCCCCCTCACATTCCAGCACCGTTGACCCTACTCATATCCCTGCCCAACCACCCCCTTCCACCTTATCATGGGTTTTGCCCATATTAAGCATTGGCTCACCCCACTCTACTCCTTTTCTGTCTCTTGATAACCTATCTTCCGGACTCTAACTCTGTGAGTCTGCTCAATATGCTTAGGTCATATCAGTGAGGTAATGCAATATTTGTCCTTTAGTGACTTGCTTACTTCACCCAACATAAGGTCTTCAATATCCATCCATGTTGTCGCGTGTGTCAGTACTTCATTCCTTCTTACAGCTAAGTAATATTTACATCCTCTCTTTTTCTCTTGATAAGACCTATCTGTCTTATCTTTTCAAAGAACCAGCTGTAGGTTTTGTTAATCAATTCTGTATTTGTTGTTCTCTGAATCAGTGATTTACACCCATGTCATCATCAACTTCATCATCATCATCCTCATTATACCTTATGTTTTTCTTTCTTTCTTTTAGTTTGTTCTGTTGCTCTTTTGTAATTTCCTTTATGTGCAACATCTTTTCATAGTTATATTAAATATTTTGTTGCTAAATCAATTGCCTTAGGCTGGGTTCACTAGAAAACAGAACCTGAGTCAAGAATGTAATGCTTATGCTTTAATTCCAGGGCAGGAAGAGTGAAGAAAAGGAAAAAGGCAGAGGAGGATAGGAAGCAATTCAAGGTGGTGCCTTATGCCTACACTGGTCATTTCATTAAGACAAGCTGCAAAGAAACACAGATGGTTGCTTTGCTGGTGCATCTGCTCAACCTCATGGAGAAACCATGCTCCTGAATAGCCTGGGAAGGAGAAAAGAAAAGAAATCTGTTCTTTTGTCTCCTCTCTCCCATTGGTCAAAATTCACCATAGGAATTTAATTTAACCCACACTTCCAAGTTACATCAACTGGCCTTTTGGGCAGCTGCTTGGGAAGTCATATATCATGCCTTATGGTGTAAGATTTCATTCAATCCACAAGTGATGGGGTTGGTTGACTTGGCTGCACTGTCAGCCAAGGGGATGGCCCAATTCTCTTTAGTAAGGAACTTTCAGTCCCTAGGTAGTAAGACTGTGGGGAACCAAGTGGTGGCAGCCAGCCTTAGCATCAGGATTGTGAATGGGCCCCTCATGGAGGAGTAGTTGTAGCAGTGCCTGTTGCTGAGCAAACAACTGATAGTCCAAGAGACTATGGCATTGACAGAATCTAGGAGTGCATTAGATAGGTCAGATATATCAATATCAATGTTCATATTAATATTTCTATATAAATACTGTTTTCTACTGAGCCATATTCTATACTATGGTTTCTTTCTTTTATAGCTTTTGTTTTCCAAGAGCTAATGATTGTTTTTTCATTTATGCATTTGCTTAGTTTTCTGTGTTCTTTCTGCTTTTGGAAACTTTTTCCAAATGGTCAAAAAGTATTGTCAAATGCCCATCAATATTTTCCATATGCACAAATGCATCAGTTCCATTTTTCCCTGGAGATATTCCTCCTTCACAAGGCTTCTTCTGTCTTCCTTCTTCAGTTTTCACTTCTTGCTCTTTAGGCCTCATGAACAGCTGTCATTCTAGGACTTCCCTTTGACATTTTTCTAAGACTCTCCTTTGACTGTTGGATGTATTGTGTATTGAATTATTTGCCTTCCTCGTTTGTACTTTGCTCCTTCATTTTGGTGGGGCACATTGTCCCATTAGTTCTTATGAAAGAGTATATGAGCTGTAAATACTTTGAGGCCATGCATGCATAAAAATCTTTATTCAATTCTCTATATTTTTGCATGTATCCCCTAAAAATAAGATTATTTTCCTATATAATCACAGCATCATTTTTTTTTTTTTTTTTTTTTTTTACCGGGAGGTACCAGGGATCGAACCCCGGTCTCTCCATATGGTAGACGGACGCCGAACCTCTTGAGCCACGTCCGTTTCCCACAGTATCATTTTTGTACACACATAAATAAAGCAAATATGACAAAATTTGATTGTTGAATCTAGGTGATGTTCATTTTACTATTCCTTCAATATTATATATTTTTAAACATCAATGTCTATAATAAAATTTGAAAAACATTCTAAGGTTTAAAATTATTTTCTGTCAGATTTTGAGGAAATTCCCATTGACTTCTTGTGTCCAGTCTTGTTTTTGAGATGCCCTGTGCCATTCTCATACCCAGTCCTTTATATCTGACCCTCCTTTTTCCTTACATAAGTATTCTGTTACTCTGAAATGTCAATATTATGAGCCTCAATGTGCATTTTCTTGATAGTGATGGTGATTACACAAGTGTATACATTTGTTAAAAGTCACTGAAGGGGGAAGTGGATGTAGCTCAAGCAATTGGGCTCCCGTCTACCACATGAAAGGTCCCAGGTTCGGTTCCTGGGGCCTCCTGGTGAAAGCAAGATGGCCTCCGTGGAGAGCTGGCCCGCGCAGAGAGGGAGAGCTGGCACAACAAGATGATGAAACAAAAAAGAGACACAGAAGAGAGACAGTGAGAGACACAACAAACCAGGGAGCTGGGGTGGCTCAAGCAATTGAATGCCTCTCTCCCATGTCAGAAGGTCTTGGGATCAGTTCCTGGTGCCTCCTAAAGAGAAGATAAGAAGACAAGCAGACACAGAAGAACGTGCTGTGAATGGACAGAGAGAGCAGACAGTGAGCACAAGTGGTGGTGGAGGGAGATAAATAAAAAATAAATCTTTTTAAAAAAAAGTCATTGAAGAGGGGAAGCAGATGGGGCTCAAGCAATTGAGCCTCCTGCCTACCACATGGGAGGCCCAGGTTCGGTTCCCAGTGCCACATGGAGAAGATGAGCAAGACAGTGTGGCAATATGATGCAACAAGATGACACAACAAGGAGACACAAAAGAGGAAACACAATGAGAGACAACAAATCAAGGAGTGGAGGTGCTCAAGCGATTGAGTGCTTCTCTCCCATATGGGAGGTCCCAGGTTCACTTCCTGGTGCCTCCTAAAGAGAAGACGAACAGACACAATGAATGGACACAGAGAGCAGACAGCAAGTGTAAGCTGGGGAGTGGGGTATACAGAAATAAAATAAACCTTAAAAAAAAAAAAAAAACCTCACTGAAGGGGAGCCAATGTGGCTCAGTGTTGAGTGCTGACTTTCCACATACAAGGTGCTGGGTTCAATCCCCAGCCCCAGTACTTCAAACAAACAAACAAACAAACTCGATGAATTTTACACTTAAAAGGGGTCCCTTTATTATATGTAAATTATACCTCAAAGCAGTTGAATATTAAACATTTTTCCATTAAATTCAACTGTTAATCCTTAATATTTAACCACTTTCTCCTTCCTGAAATTCATTCTGGATTGCCTCCTATATCTCCAGCATCTCTGGTTTCCTTTGTTAGCTTCTCTTTTTAAATTTATGTATTTAATTCTGACATCCCTCCAGAGCCCAGCAGATAGATTATTTCAATGGTAAACTCAACTCCTCATCTCCCAAATTGATCCCACATCATTATATTAGTCACCCAAGCTCATGATCTCAGAGAGCTTGAACTTTCCTCCACCACTATTTTGGATTAATTCCCAAGACCAGTTGGTTTTCTTTCAAAATTCTCCTTGCAACAGCTTCTATGTACAGTGGGGGAAGCATAGAGAGATTAAGAGGTGAGGAATTTTGTTGTTTGTTTCTTTGTTTTTTGCTTATTATTATTATTGAAATAATGAAAATCCTCTAATAATGATTGAAGTGATGAAAGCACAACTATGGGATTATAGCAAATACCATTGATTGTATACCTTGGATGAATTGTATGCTTCATTAATATGTATCAATAAAATTTATTTTTAAAAAATGCTCCTTGCATCTTGAAATCTTTTACATTTCCACTACTCTCCATTACCATATATCCAGACTACTATAGCGCCTTTTAACAGACCCCTTGTCTCTATCTACAATTTTTTGTCTATATAGCACTGATAGGTTAATCTTACTAAATTATCACTTTCATCCTCTAATTCTTCTGCTCAAAACTCTTCAGTGTACTCCCTCTTCTCCTCTTACCTATGGAAAAAAAAAAAATCTTAGCCGACAAATATTGATATAGTCTGGCCCCAACTGACCTTTTCCTAATTTTCCTTAATTTTCATCCATCCATCCATCATCTATCTGTATATCTATATCTAGTCTGTATTTGTCTATTTTGTGAACATTTGAGAGGTTATATACACCATGCTTCTTGAACACATTATAATTACATATACAAATCATAAGAACAAAGATATCCACTTATATAACCACCTTAAATACAGTTATCAAGTTCAAGAAATTTAACATTGATGTATAAAGCATACAGTATCTATATGCCAATGTTTTCATATGTTCCATTAATGTCCTTTTGATCCTTTTCCATTATTAGATACAGTTCAGGATCATGTATTGCATTAAATAATCATTGTCTCTTTAGTTGCTTTTTTAAAAAAACTGTGGAAACATATATACAACATAAACTTTGCCATCTCAGTGACTTCCAGGCAATGAGATTATTAAGCATATTCCCAGTGTTGTGCTACCCTTACCACCATCCATTACCAGAACTTTCTCATCACCCCATACATAAACCCTATTCTCATTATGCATTAACTCCCCCCTCCTCCATGCCCTCCCCTGGTAACCTATTTTCTCTTTATGAGTTTATATTCTCTAGCTATTTCATATAAGTGGACTTATACAAAATCTGTCTTGTCTTAGTTTACAAACTTCTATGACAAATGCCACACAATAGTTTGACTTAAACAACAGGAATTTATTGTCTTTCAGTTTTGGAGGCTGAAAGGCTTGCTTCTTCCTGGGGTTGGTAGTGTTCTGGCTGGCAGACAATTCTTGGGTTTCTTGGCTTTTCCTTCTCATGGGGATGTCCTTTCCTTTCTTCTTCCACTTTCATTTGATTTCCAGCTTCCAGCTCCTTCCTGTGGCTATCTCTTTATAAGGTCTCCAGTAATAGGATTAAGACCCATTCTGATTCAGCTGGCCACACTTTAACTAAAAATAACATTTTCAAAAGGTCCTATTTACAATGGGTTCATACCCACAGGAATGGGATTCAATGTTTTGTTTTTTTTTTTCCCTGGGGTACATAACTCAATCTACCATACTGTCCTCTTGTGTCTCACTTACTTCACTCACTATAATATGTTCAAGGTCATCCATATAGTAGCATTTATCAGAATTTCATTCCTTTTTAAAGCTGAGTAATATTCCATTGTAAGTATATACCACAGTTTGTTTATCTATTCATTTGCTGATGGACATTTGGGTTGCTTCTAATTTTTGTCTGTTGTGAATAATGGTCTATACCTGGCATTGCTTTTTATTTTATTCGTCAAACATCTATTTATTTGAGCAGCCAGCATGGCATGTTTAAGAACTTGAACAAATTATTTAATTTTTCTGTGATTCATTTTTTTAAAAAGGGGCATGATAGAAATATCTCATAATGTTGTGAGAAATAAATGAGATTATATATTAATGTCCTTAGCATGACATCTGGCATATAGTCATGCTCAAATATAGCCATGTATTTTGTATATGTAATTTTTATTGCTTCTGAACACTAAAATAAGATGAAAAGAATCCCTGTCCTGTAGAGGCTTTAATGTTATCTTAAAATAGATCATTCCTCTCATCTAGATTCTTGAAATTCTAGGATTAGCCAGTAACTTTTTAAATTTTTTATTTTTTTTTAGGAGGTACCGGGGATTGAACCCAGAACCTCATACTTGGGAAGCAGGTGCTCAACCACTGAGCTACAACCACAACCCCCCTAGTAACATTTTTTTTTGGAATTTATTTATATTTAAAAGGAACTGTTGACAAAGATTCACCAGAAATAACCTGAACAAGTGCAAAAATTCAGTTAATACTACTGAAACACTACTAAAATAATTCCAGGACACATGGATCTGGACACAATAAAATCTCTGTCATTAATACGAAAACTGACTGCTTCCTACTTTTCTAAACACACAACGGTATAATTAACAATATTCAATCACTTCTGTTCTTTCATGAATATATAAAAATTAAAATACCAATTAAAAAACTAATATATCTTCTCTTTAAATGTTTCTTACAGATACATTTTCAATATTTCCCTTCAATAGTGCTGTGGTTTAAGAGATTTTCCATTCACAAGCGAAACTGCAATCCATCCAAAAGGAACTGATAGTCTATAGGCTCATAGTGCAAATAAAGAGTTCACACTGCAGCAAATGACATTTCTAATATACAAAACAGATAAATTCTTAGAAGGTACATGCATAAGCTCTACTAAGCAGATGGTCACAGAACTAGGACGTTTCATAATTTTACTGGTGATGTCAATGGGACTCGGGGTAGTTCCAAACTCGACTTGAACTCTCATCTTAGGCTTTGTATTTTGCTTTTCCAGTTTCGCTAATGACACAAACATGATTCAAATCCCTGAAGTATTCATTATAGTCAAGGGCATATCCTACAACAAACTTGTCTGGAATTTCAAATCCAACAAAGTCTGGTCTATATCCAACACTTCGAGGGGTCCTTTTCACCAGTAAGCTTGCAACCTTGACCATTTTTGGATTATACTGCTTGACCAAGGAAAGCAAGGTTTGCATTGTTTTGCCAGTGTCAATTATGTCCTTTCCAGTTAAAGTTGAGAGATCATCTCCACCAATCACTTTTATGTCTCCTGTTGACTGGTCATTACAGTAGCTCTTTAGTCTGATAAAATCTACAGTCACAGGAATAGATCTATCGCTATTTCTGTTCAGTGCTTTGATGTAATCCAGCAAGTCGGCAAAGAATTTATAGCCCCCCTTGAGCACACAGAGGGCTACAATGGGATGGCCTCCCATCTCCTTCATCACACCTCGAGCAAGCCGTTCGGTTCTGTCCATAATCAGTCCATGAGGAATAAATAACCTTTCCAAATCTTCAGCATAATGATTAGGTATACAGAATAAATTTAGGTCATAACCTGGTTCATCATCACTAATCACGACACTGGGGCTGCGGGTCGCCATAACGGAGCCTGGTCGGCGCGCGAGCTAAGCAGAAGGAAGCCGGAGGAGAGAAGGAGGCGGCGGAGGCAGCGTCGCGCGGGAAGGCCGGAGGGTCGCGGGAAAGCTCTGGGTCGCCGCCGCCGCCGCCGCCGCTGCCGCTCGCCCCTAGTAACTTTTATAATAGGTATCTGTTTGACATTATCATGACTTGGCCTAGCAGCAGGGCTCTACCAGGAGTCACAGTGACAGAAGCTGTGCTGTCAGTTTAGCTTAAAATATTCAGAAATATAAAAGAGCCTGCCAAAACATTGGTCCTTCATACAATATTTAGGAAATATCTTTATTCAGTTTTGAAAATTAATTGTATCTTATCCCCTTTAATAACCATTTAATAGCCAATGTAGGAGGGGGTTTTCCATTCAAATTTAATCTGTTTAGGAACAGAATTTGCCTTATCCATTCTAGATGAATTTCTTGAAGAATCCTCCAAACTGCAGTCTAATTCACGAGAACCCATCTCAACTGTACAATCTCAGGATCCAAATTCCAGCCAAAAACCATCCATTATGCTTCTCAAGGAGACACCAGCAAAGAAAGGTGATTATGGGTAAAGATTTCCTCTTGCAAAGAGGGCATGTCATAAACAAGCTAGACAAGGATAAAAACTCTAATGCAGGGGTTCTTAACCTTTTTTCATTCCAGTAGGTGAAAATCACAGACTCCTTACTAAGTCCACACTATACTGTGTATTGTTTAATAATTATATCACACCCACACCAACACATCCCCACAAGAATAATGTTTGTTTTTTTTTTATTTTAATTCAAGCTCATGGACCCCTGGTTAATAATCCCTGCTGTAATGATTACCAAAGAGGCAATCCTGACTTGTCTGAAGTTCACTAATTTTTCTGCCATATTGCCTATGTTTCTTCATATTAGGCTAGGCTCTGAATTCTAACTCAGTGATGGAACTTTTTCAACAAGCAAGAATTCATATTTTAGCCCACAGAAATATCCAACTAGATGCCTATGATTTTCTGACAATGATTCTTCATTTTTAGGATATCCACAAATTGTGTTTCACATTCAGGGATATCTGAATATTTTAACAATATTCACATTTGGTTGTGACTTCCATTTGGAATCACCAGTAGGTTTACCTCTGAGAAACTTTGAGGGCTTCTCTTTGAGCACCATTGCCATAGAGAAGTATCTTGCTTTACAGGTTACAATCTCTCTCATGTATTAGATCAGAATTCTGTCCCTGCTTCATTAGCATGTTTGACCTTCCTTCTGAATTTTTTTTCCTTTACATCTAATCTTTTATCCTTTTGATATACTATTTTTAGAAGCATCAAAATGTGAAGTTTCATCGGCTGTCCCAAATTCTGTCCCTTTTTATGGTGTTTCCCAAACGCCTACCACCATCTTCATGGAGACAATACGCTTCTTGATGAAGGTCAATGCTGTACAGGTCAGAATATTAAGATTTTAGTTACTACTTACTCTATCCATAGTGGCATACTTGAAGGCTCAAATATGTGTAAAGCAGAAATCAAATATGTTTTTGAAAGTACACCTTAGACCCAATGGGAAGAACATCCAAGTGTGAAACACTCCCTGCAGATGGTATCAGAAGACATCCTGGCAAGTCTGCTTTCTGTAGATTACCAGCCACGCAAAACCAGACTCTTAAGGCATGTGTAGTCTGATGTTACTCTCTTGTGGGAACTCATATTATGAGTGTTTGGGTTTGCAGAAGCCTAATCATACTCTTCTTCCCTTCCAGTTTCTAAACCAATTGGAAACAGATCCACAGTGGTATATGGGGGGATAAAAATATCAAATTATTTTTATTGGTAAAACTGGACTGGAGAATGTGACTTGTCCCACATTTGACTTTCCCATCCAGTCACATGTGGGGCAAGTGGAGAATTGCAGCCCCCTGCAAGGTCTGCCCACCACTTGGGAAACAAGAAGCATATCCATGAAGGAACAAGATCCAGGAGCCAGGAGATGGCCTTGACCCTTCAGAGCAGGCTCCACTTGAGAGCAAGCAGGAATTACTAGATGGGTGAGACATATTAAGCAGGAGCCTTTAACATATTGACCCTTCCCAATAATGAATCAGGCTCTTTACCAGTCTCTCTGATTAAATAATTCACTATCCCCCCCATGTCACAGAGCCAGAAAGACAGGTAAAAAGAACAGCTGCGGTCTATCACTCAGTATTTCCCGCAGAAGATGTGTTAGTGGAAGTTTCTCTTTCATAGGCTGAGATGGGAACAGAGGAAGAAGAAAAGAAGGGTTTCCTCTCTGCTTAGCAAGTACATCCTGGCTTTGTCAAATTTTCAGGCCTTACTTAGTGTGGAAAACAAAGAATAACCCCAAAATACAAGATTGGTAAGCACAGTGGATGTTTGAGAGTTACAGATACACACACACACACACACACATATATATATTTACTATTTTTTTCTTTATTAGAGAAGTTGTGGGTTTACAGAACAATCACACACAAAATATCAGACACCCATACACCACCCCAAAAACAACAACCTATACTGATGTGGAACATTTTCCACAATTAATGATAGCACATTTTTATAATTGTACTTGAAGTTCATAGTTTAATTCAGGTTTCAGCATTTGTTCAGTGTAGCTCCATGAATTTAAAAAATTTTTTTTCATTTTTTAATCATGTATACAATCTAACATTTCCCCCTTTAATCACATTCAGATGTGTATTTCAGTGCTGCTAATTGTGTTCAGTGCTGAAAACACATATTTTTAAGAGCCTGAGTCTAGAATTTTAGAAAGGCAGGTTTTGCCTCACTGTAAGTTGCCTTACAGTTATGGCTGCCTGAAAATGTTATTTCCATGTGTAAATGGGGGTATTCATGAAGTGCCTTTATCTGCTGCATAATAAATTACAGTCTAACACTCAAGTAATATGACAAACAGCAAGATCAGAATTGTACTATACTTTATTCACTTGGAAATGTCTATATTACGTGACCAAATAAATAACTGGTAATAGAATCAGATGTGCTAAATGTTTATTATTCACCACCAACCTTTTGGAGTTTAGGATAATCATTTCCTTCTATAATATATTCCTTATTCTTTTATCAGAGATAGAATCTTCAACCGCAACTATGAGAGCTATGGGACTTTGAAAAGCAGCCATTTACAAGTTTCTTATAATCTGATTTCTCCTTGCAGTATGTGCACCGAGTCCTTGCACATGAGCTATTATGCCCTCAAGGAGGTCCCAGCTGTGAGTATTATTTGGTATTGGCCCAGACACACCTTCTCAAGAAGGACTTTGCCAAGGCAGAGGAATACCTTCAACAAGCAGCCCAGATGGACTACCTGGTAATGACTTTTGCTAGTGTCTCTTGACTTTGGAAAAAGAGTGAGCAGACTTTATTAAGGGGGGTGATGCCATATCACAGGTAGGTTTCTGGTGACCACGGGTAGGGACCATTAGCCATCAGTGAACTTCTGTATCTACTTCCTTCTGTTTGCTTTTCTTATCATGAGTTTTGCAAAGGGCAGAGAAAAGGATAAGGACAAATCTTTGGTGGATAGTGTTTATCTATTACAAGTTTTCTGGACTTTCTATATTTTCCCATTGTGACCACTATCATGGTTATGATTGAATGTTTTTCTTAATATTTACTCCAAAGACAAAATAGTTTTGAAGTATGAAAGAAAGAAATGAGAAAATAGAAAAAATATTGTCCAGTCCAACAGAATGGCCCTCTTTCTAATTGTTATTAGAAAAAGGGAAATGGATTTGATCTAAATTGAGACATTAAACAAAGATCATTAAGGTGTTTTTTTAATACCACTTGTTCCTTGTACTACTTGTTCTTCATTTTCTCAGAACCCTAACGTCTGGGGTGTGAAGGGCCATTTATATTTTCTAAGTGGAAATCACACTGAAGCCAAGGAATGCTATGAGCGAACCATTAGTTTTGTAGTGGATGCTTCCGAGATGCACTTCATCTTCCTACGACTGGGTCTCATCTATCTGGAAGAGAAAGAGGTGAGGGATGGAAGATGGGGGATAACCATGTGAATCAGGCCATGGTCTGGGACCTGTTTACAGTTCAAGCAGTAACATCTATCTGTGTAGACTAAAAATAGTAATATGGTAATGACCCTTTTACATCCAAAGGTAAAGTAACTTGCCCAACATCAGATAAATAGTCATTGGTGGAACACCCAGATAGTCTCATACCAAAGTCCAGGTCTTAACCATTATGCTACTAAAAATGTATTAAGAACTCAATAAATGTTAGCCTTTATTGATTTTACTAACAAAATTTCATGGGCTTCAAAAGGACTTCTTCAAACTTCTTCCTCAACACAAAGTGTTATGGTTAATTTACCTGAGGATAACCCCATTCCACAAGGCACTCTGACCTGATTCTTTAGCAATCTCTCCCCATATCTTAGAAAATACTACCAAGGCCTTTTTAAAAACCTTTTTATTATGGAAATCATCAAATGCATACAAAATAAACTGAATAGTGGAACCCCCATGGACCCATCATCCAGCTTCAACCATTATCAACATTCTGTTGAAGGATATTTTTTTTTTTAAAGATTTTATTTATTTATTCATTCATTTATCCCCCCCTTGCTGCTTGTGCTCGCTGGGTCAGCTAACCACGCCGTGCGGGCGGGCTTGCCTTCACCAGGAGACCCCGGGAACCGAACCCGGGGCCTCCCATATGGTAAATGGGAGCCCTACTGATTGAGCCACAGCTGCTTCCCTGAAGGATTTTTTTTGACTCTGCTTTTGTTTTGACTTCATTATATTTCCTCCCCCAGAACACCCAGTTCTCCAATATAAAACAACAACAGCAACAAGAACAAGTTATTTAATGACTTATAATTTAAATGGGAAGGCCCACATACGGCTTGGGAGAAACCACTATCACACTGTGGTGAGGTATAAAAAGGAACATTTTTCTTTCTGACTAGGGGTAGGGACCATCAGCTATCAGTGTCATTTCTGATCTGCATCTTCAGAGAACTGCTGACTTCTGTAGTCACTAAGCAAGCAGTTCTTTGGCTATTGGCTGAAGGCCATCAATAAATCCATTGCTCACATTGGGGAGTGCAAGACAAGACGTAGTTCTTTGAGAGCTATTTCTTTTGAAAGTTTTTTTGTTTTGTTTTGTTTTTGTTTGTTTGTTTTTTAGTTTTTCTGTCTCCTTTACTATAGAGAGCTTCTGAGACCTTTTACAAGGGAGTTGACTCTCAGAATGATGAGCCTATATCAAGTGTACCTCTTATTTCCCCCACATCATTAGACCAGACTTTCCATGTGTCTGCCATGCAAGTTTCCCACCACATAATGTCACTTTTAAGCAAAGAGAGAAATCTTTAGGGTCTAGATCGAATTCACATAATCATTAGGGTTCCCAGAACTTTCAGTGTAACTCTGCCTCAATTCTTACAGAGACTATAAACATTGTCTTTGGAACTGCTTCCAGGTCAAAATTTGCCTTTGAATTTGGTCCATCCATCTCCTCTCACCAGTCTTCTTGCTCCTTTAAAGTAAACGTAAAATACAGTCCAGGGACTCACTTTACTTAGATTGTTCTGGATTACATCTATCAGAGGCCCATGATTATCCCAGCAATGCAATGTTTGAAGCTTCCAAAAGAAGAGTAGCTTATTGGCGTTTTCTTTCTGCAGTATGAAAAGGCAAAGAAAACCTACTTGCAAGCTTGTAAGAGATCACCTTCATGCCTTACCTGGCTGGGACTGGGAATTGCCTGCTACCGGGTAAGAAGACAAAGCCTTGAGACTAGGCCTCTGTATACAGCTGATTTGATTCCTTGGTCCTAAGAATCCCCCCAAAAAACTAGAACCAGGAAGCTGTATAATTAAAAAAATTCCATGTTATTTGGTACAGAAGCTATTTTAAGGCATTATCTGTAAGAAAAAGGTGATATGGAAGATGAAAAATCTAGTCAATTAAATTAAAGAAATTTATTAATTTCTTACTAAGCACTGTGACCCTTCTGTGTTCAGAGGGAGCTACTATACTTCCTGGTAGGCCTTTTGCTCCAGCACACATAAAAACTCTCTACTCACCCTTCACTTCTTTCCTCCAGTCTTGGAATGAGGCATATGTCCTGCTGTTCTTTTCTCATTTCTTTCTTTTCTTTTCTTTTTTTTTTTTTTTTAGTTAAACCAGTAATTTATTAAGGAATGGTGAGAAGAGAAATGGGAGAAAATAACAGATCATAGGTCCCAGGTAGAGAGGCAGGGGCTGAAGAGTGATAAAGAGTGCTGATTGATAGACTACAATTTCCCATTATAGATTATAAATGCCCAACTTTTACTTGCGTATTGATCCCTGTGGTGGGGACACAGCAAGAGCAGGGTGCAGAAGGCGAGAGAAAGAGAGAGAGCCTTTTCTAATTTCTTCATATGCATTCTTGATTCCATCCCTCCTATTCCTCCTTTTTCCTTCTAGTACCTTATCCCCTTAATGTTCTCTTTCTTCTTGATTTACATGTTTAACCTCTGTTTCTCAACCAGCTGTTTCTATGTAGTTGTTCTTTTCTTATTGAATAACCACCACCACCTTCCTGGTTGTTACTTTTAACAAAAGTTGTCTACATTCCTTGTCTTCTCTTCTGCACTGCTGTTTTTTAATCATTATGGTTGGTAAGACATGTTTATTATAGAAACCATTCAGAGATGGCTACTGTTAATATTTGAATGTATCCATCTCTATCTTTTTTCTATACCAATATGAAACAAGTTTAAGGTATAAAATTGTAAATAATATGTTTACTGCTTTGCAGTAGTTTTTCTACTTAATATTATATGGGTATCTTCTTACATCACCAAAGATTCTAAAACATGAGTTTTGATGTCTGCATGACATTTCCCTTATGGATACATAAGTAGGGTAACCATGTAATTTATCATCCAAACCAGGACACCTCTGAAAATGAAGAATGTGCTATTAATAATTACACTGGGATGTTTTCTGCCAGGCCAGCCACCTTACCCCTTTCACTATACTAACCTGCCTCATATGTGTTAAATCTTTAAGAAGATGAAAATTAACAGAATGAGGGATATAAGACTTAAATGAATATGGAAAGAAGTAAAGGGTTTGCAGAAGTGAATTCATAGTCAAAGCCAACTAAAATTTTATAAGTTTGTTTAAAGGAATGTACATTGTGCTAAGATAAGATGACTGGTTTTCATAAAATCAGGGTAGGAATATGTAAGACAAGGCTTGAATGAATATAGAAAGTTGTAGAAGGTATTGTAGTAGGTAGCATTAAGGGAATATATTTTTGTAAAGGTGAAATTTTGTCTTGAGATGAAGTAACTATAGTCTATGTGGTTATGGATACTTATGGAAAGTTTGTAAAAGCATTTTTTAAACTGAAAAATTATAATGTAAATAATTACACTGGGACACAGTGACTGTCCCAGGCCAACTAGGACATATGGTCACTTATATATGTCATGTGTTCTCCTCTCCACCTTCCCAGAAAGAATGGAAAACCTGATAGTACTTTCAAAATTACAAGAAACCAGCTATGCAAACTATTCAGCATAAGTCCTGCTTCTATTTGTTTTGAGTAGTATAAAAAATATTTTCTTTACATAGAAACAATCAAAAAAGCTTCAGTTAAACCCTACCACTAAGATGTCCAAGTAATCTCTGTCACCCATCATTGTTTTAGTCACACTATACTTATGTGTAGGCATACCATAATGTAGTTAACCAATCACTTATTATTGGACATGTTGGTTTCCACAATTATATTATTGCAAATAAAGCTGTGTAAAACATTCTTGTGCATAAATCTTTGCACTTATCTATTAATTTCCTTAGGATACATTCCTAAAAGAATGTAGAAATATTTTTAAAGTCTTTAAATCATAGTGTCAATTTGCCTTCTAGAAAGTCTGTATACTGATTTACACTCAGAATGTGAGAGTCCATTTTACTGTTACCTTGTCAACAAAAGGCATTTTCATTTACCCATTTGATAAGTATATTAATTTGCATTTTATTTTTAATAAGGTTAAAATGTCATCTATGTATTTCTTTACTATGGTGTTATTTCTCTACTTAAAATCCTTTGATGACTACCCCTTGTTTCATAATAAAGTCATCACTGGTATCTTCTCATATCACCAAATATGACAGTTTGCAAATTGGTGACTGCTCTAAGCCAAGACAGAGGTGCTCCATTTTACCCTAAGAAATAGGCAGCTTATATAGTAAATACAATGAGAATATGCAAAGAAAAATATTATTGGTTAAACAAAAACAATAAGAAATGCAAGCCTTATAAGGGGATGGAATGTTAACAAACAAAACTTATTTACCCCTAATAAAAGTCTTGGCTTCCAGGAAATCAAGACCCAGGTTTAAAGAATGTCAGAACATGCTAGCAGTTATACAAGGTCAGAGAGTCTCAGATAGCTTTTCTCACAGATAACTTGTCTTAGACATATATGGGCAATTTCAAGATGTACAGACATGTTAGTTTTTATACTTTAGTCATTTATAAATAAGTTGGCCTTTGCTTTAGACCTCCAGGCCCTTGCCAATTCATTCAGCAGTATGATATTGTCTCTACCGCTCTAGTCTTACCACTTCTTTTTTTCCCTCATGCCACTCAAACTCTCCCCCTCTTCTCTCCTCTCCCTCCCCTCCTCTTTTCTTCAGCCATACAGGCATACTGAAGACTTTCTATGCTCTCTTATATCCCCATGCCTTTGTATATGATGTTTTTTCTACTTGAAATGCCTTTCTCCACCTTATACAGTTAACAAATCCCGGTTTACCCTTCAGGATCCACTTTAGCCTTTCTTCTGTGATACTATCCTTAAATCTCAGGGCAGCATTAATTCTGTTTTCCTTTGTCCCCTCTTTAGGTCTCTTATATGTCTTTATTATAGAAATATTTGTGCTACATTGAAACTACTTGTGCATTTTTCATTTTGTTTTATTTTTTACAATCTTTCTGTGAGCTCTTTGAAGGCAGGGATTGTATTTTATTTATTTTTTTTCCCAGCACATAGCATACTGCCTGGCACAGAATAAATCCTCAGCAAATATAGATTGATTGAATAATGAATCAATATCGTGGAGGCATTTAAAGTATGAGCAAAGGTATGGGCATAGCTGAAAGGCCATTTTCCATCTTACCATTTGCCTAAAAACTTGATATTTGCTTCTACTAACACAGAGCTACTGTTTAGAGAGGAGAGTGCCTTATTCTTTCTTTAAGTGGTCTTTTGGAAGGGTTACAAAGCAACTCCCATGTTTAGAAAGCAGCAATGACATCCATGTGCAGAGCTCAGGAAGCACCCTAGATTCTCTGAATATTGACTGCTCAGGATTGTGCTTTTAATAACTATTGTTAAGGAAAATGGAAGCTTTCTGGACAATAGTATTTTGAAAATGAAATAGGACTTTAATCTCAAGAAAGGGATGCCCAATATAAAGAGAAAAACTAAATATGTATCTGTATAGCCCACTGTCTGTGGGAAAATAAGTAAGTGATATTCACATGACAGTGAATACCTGTGAATTTCCAGCCCTGGTTCCTGAAGCTCCATGATGTATATCTCTATGGTACTGCTGCAGAGGGAGGAAGGGAGGTTTTAGTTTGCTAAATGCTGCTGGAAGCAATATACCAGAAATTAGGAATTTATTTAGTTTATAACTTACAGTTCTGAGGCCATGAAAGAGTCCAAATCAAGGCATCATCAGGAGATCCTTTTCCCTGAGCTGCAGCTGTGGGCAATCAGGCACATGGCAAGGCACAATGGCGGCATCAAACTCATCTCTCCCCTCTCCTCCAGGCCTCTTTGCTTTCAGCTGCTGACTTAAGTGACTTCCTCTCAGATTCTAGCTTCCAGGGCTTTCTTTCTCAGCTTCTGGGTTCCTCTCTGTTTCTGCAGCTTTTTTCTTTGTCTATGGCTTTTTATTCCTCCATTTATAAAGGACCCCAGTAAGAGAATTAAGACCCACCCCTGGTCACACAATCTAATCAAATACCCTTAACGAAGTAATTTAATCAAAAGGTCCCACCTACAATAGGTTTACACACACAGGAATGGATTAGCTTTAAGAACAGGGTTTTCTGGGGTCCATAAAAGCTTCAAACTGCCACAGGAGGGATGGTGGTTAGGTGGGCTATAAGTTGAGAGCCTACCTGATTCCGGGGCTCCACGTTCCCCTACTTGGCTTTTTAATCAGAACTGTTCAACTTTTAACTGTTTCATATATTGGGACACCACAGAAGGTTTTCTTATTTGAAGAAAGGATTCTGTTGTGAAAAATGTTTTTAAGTGAAAACCATTGGTCTCAGTCATATACATCAGTGTTACTTGGATATAGTGGTTTCAGCTAAGCTGATGCCAGCTGGCTTAAGTGAAAAACACTTTGACTCACAACTCATGTCTCTCTTTATGTCAAGCTGGAGGAGCTCACAGAGGCTGAGGATGCTCTCTCTGAAGCCAACGCATTGAACAACCACAATGCTGAAGTATGGGCATATCTGGCTTTGGTCTGCCTGAAAGTGAGTGTATATTATCCTTATGTAATGCTCTGTTAGGACACACACGTAAGCAGGGCCAAGTAAGTAAGAGACAGCAGGATAGCCATTAATGATATGATAGTTGAGGTCTGATGAGCTCTGGATTTGGTCATTATCCTGATGACAAAGGAAATACCAAGTCTGGGTGACCCCTTCTTGGAATGTACTTAAAAATCATATATTCATATGTGTTTGTCTGGAAAGGAAGTTCTAAAATGGGATGAGTACTGTATCAAAATGTAAACAAAGTTAAGGACCAGTGAAGGAGATGGATGCCCTACTTGTCTTTCTGAACAATTCCTTCTTGTTGAACTTCTGACTAAATGAGCTTTTCCTTAATGCAGATGGGAAATTGGAGGTGGCATTGCAGGAGTTTGTGATAGCTGCTTTATTTGTAGAAAATAACACTCCCATGGTAGACTTCCTGCACATCAGTCTAAGAAGAAGGTCAAACTGAGAATAATGGGAGTGGCTCTCAGTTTTCCGTTAGCCAATATGACATCAAATTGACAGGGAGTATTTTAATTTGAGAGAAATGAAGAAAATAAATATTACTGGATTTTCTTTTTGAAGTATCCTGAATATAATGTGATAGCTTCACCCAAATAGCATTTGGTGCTGGCTGTCAGCTGAGGTGTCTCAGTTCTCTTCTTGTGCACTTCAATCCTCTTATAGGTTAGACTCAGCTTCTTCACAGTGTAGTGGTCTCAGTTTGAAAAGAGCAAGGGCGATAGCTACAGGGCCTCTAAAGACCTAGCCTCTGAGAACTCACACAATTTCTCTTCTATCGCATTGCACTGGTTAAATAAAACCACAAGTCCAACTCGGATTCAAGGGAAGGAGAAATGAGAAAGTGACTACAACTTTTAATGGAAGAAGTGGCAACATCACATTGCAGAGAGTGTGGACATGAAAGCGTAATTAATTGGGAGCAGTTATTATAAACATCTACTACAGGACCTGTATTAGTTTTCTATTACTGTGTAACAAATTACCACAAACTTAGAAGCTTAAAACAACCCATTTATCATCTCGTGGTTTCCACAGGCCAAAGTCTGGAATGCTCAGCTGATTCTCTAAGGCCAAAATCAAGGTGTCACCTGGGCTGGACTCTTAACTAGAAGCTCTGGGGAAGAATCTACTTCCACACTCATTCAGGTTATTGGAAGAATTCAATTCCTTTTGCTTGTAGGATGGAAGTCTCCATTTCCCTGCTGGCTCTTTGTCAGGGGCTGCTGTTAGCTTCTAGAGCCACCCACATTCATTGTCTTGTGGTCCCTTCCCATCTTCAAGCCAGCAGTGGTTTGTCAAATCTATCTCATGCTTTGAATCTCTCTGGCTTCCCTTTCTACCCCCAGCCAGAGAAGACTCCCTGCTTTTAAAGGATTCACCTGACTGTGTCAGGCACATCAGGTAATCTCTATAATTTAAAGTCAAGTGACTTTTCACAGCAGTACCTAGATTAGTGTTTGGTGGGATAATCTTGGAGGCCCATCTTTAGAATTCTGCCTACCACAGGCATCATATTTTCAAATGTCATATGATTTACTCTTTGACCCATGAATTAATTAAAGTATCTGAGTTTTTGGCCTAGCATTTAGTTGTTGATTTATACTTTTACTGCAGTGTGATCTGTATGTATTTGTAGAATCTCTGTGGTCTAGCAGGTGTGATGAACTTTTATGAATAACTTAATTTGTGTTCGAAAAGAATATGTTTTCTAATTATTAAGTGCAGAGTTACATATTTGTGTTTGAGCTCAAGGGTGTTAATTGGTTTATTCAAATCTTATATATCTTTACTTTTTTTCCTATTTGATCTGTAAGCTTCTGAGAGAGGTATATTAAAATCTTTCATATGGTAAGGAAACTGAGTCTCACAAAGCTCAAGTAACTTGCCCAGGATCTTATAGCTAGTTGTGGCAGAGCTTTGGATAGAACTCAAGCAAACTGTAGCTGCATGCTCGTGTCCAGAAGAGACAAGCTGAGCTCACAGAATTGTGAGAAGCAATACACTGTCGTTTTAAGTCATTAAGTTTTACAGTGGTTGTTGTGCTGTGGTTGATAACTGAAATGGGACTGAATAAAAACAAAGCTACTATATGTCAGAACTGTGGGATGCATTTAAAATAATATAGAGAGGGTAATTTATAGCCTTAAATACATATATTAGAAAAGAAGATTGAAAATCAATTAATTAAGCATTAAAATTAAGAAATTAGTAAAGGGGAAGCAAGGAAATCCAAAAAAGGAGAATCAAGAAAATAATGAGTAGAAGTAAATGATATTTAGAACAAGAACATAATTAGGAGGATTAACAAAATCATAAGCTGGTTAAAAAGACTAGTAAATAGACAAGGTTCTTGCATGACTGGTCAAGAATTTTTTTAAAAAGAGAGAAGGCACAAATAATGAATATTAGCAGCAAAATGGAGACTGGGCTGTAGAAAATCATTGGCTAAAATTCAATACCTATTAATGATTTCTTTTTTTTTATAATATACTTTTTTTTTAAAAGATACTTAGATTACATAAATGTTACATAAAAAATTTGGGGGATTCCCTTATGCCCTGCTCCTTACTCCTCACACATTTTCCTACATTAACAACATCCTTCATTAGTGTGGTACATTTCTTAAAACTGGTGAACACATTTTGGAGCATTGCCACTAAGTGTGGATTATAGTTTATATTGTAGTTTACACTCTTTCCCACACAATTTTGTAAGTTATGACAAGATATATAATGGCCTGTATCCCATGCATCCCCCATCTCTGACATCCCACACCAATGATCCTCTCCTGCCGCAGTTGTAACCCTTCTGTGATCTAAAACTTCTTCAAAATTGAAGCCAACAAAATAGCCAAATACAATTAATAAGAAAATGAAATAATAATGATAGTTTTAAAAATAACAAATAAAATATAAAAAAATTAAAAACATTTTTGAAACAAAAAAAATAAAAAATATAAAATTAAAAGAATTTTTTTGACATTGTCTTTCATTACTGTAAGATCTGTTGCCTTTTATGTACAGTGACATTTTCTTCCATTTATTCCCCTAGTGTTTTATTTTTTTCATTTTATCTTCAATTAAGCTTTAGGTTACAGAAAAGTCACGTACAGAGTATAGGTGATTCCCATATACCCAACATCCTCCCCCTTTTCCCCTTTCCCTTTTAGTAACATTTTACATGTGGATGGTACATTTGTTACAATTGATGTACAAATATTGAAACATTGCTACTAACCATGGTCAGTGATTTACATTATGGTTTACATTGTGCATCATACTTTCATAGATTTTGATGAAATTTAACATGGTCTGTATCCATCATTGCAAGATCATGTAGAACAATTCCATTGCCCTCAAAATGCCCCATGTTCCATCTATTCTATTCCTTCCTCCCCCTCCCCTCAGGACCCACGGTAATCACCAGGATTAATTCATTGGAGGACAAGATTCATAGTTATTTGCAACAACATTGAGGGCTTGACTTATTGGCCTGTTCTCCCCTATTGGGTACTGCCTGTGCTCTCAAGAGACTCTGGCCTCTCTATTTGAGATCATAGCAGGACTTCCCTGGATGGGAGTCCAATATCTTCTCACTCATTATGTGGGTCTCCACCCACTGATACACCACACTGTGACTAGAGGAATACTACGCACTCCCTAGAAGCCTGCCCCAGGTGCGCCCTGTCCTGCATGTCCCCCGTATCCAACACCTTAAACTAGTAACCCTCCCCTGCCATATTTGCCAAATGAACATTCCCAACATTGTAGTTTCAACCACATACCCACAAATCCCCATTGTTCACCTGCTCCTTCCACCAACCCTCCCCCCAGTTCCATGGACAGTCCAACCCACCCTCCCCTCCCAGACCAGCACCACCCAACCCAGTAGCATCACTGCACCACTGTTATGTCCATCCACTGCACAACTACATCCTCCCACCTTATCATAGATGTTGCCCATAAGGGCATTGACTCACAACCTTCTTCTCCCTTTGTGTCTCCTATAAACCTATCTCCCAGGCTCTAGCTCTGTGAGTCTGCTCAATTTGCTTAATTCATATCAGTGAGGTCATGTAATATTTGTCCTACTAATATTTATACCTATTAATGATTTCTTTAAAAAAAAAAAAAAAAGCAAAATACCTTTTTTAAAATTGAAAATCTTTCTACCAAAACTTATCCTATTATATTTAATCGTGAAAAGTTAGAAGCATTCCCTTTGAATTCAGGAAATAGACAAGGATACCTGTTATCATCACTTCTATTCAACACTGTACTGGAGAGTCTGCCAAGGCAACAAAAGAAAATACAGGTAAAAAGATTAGGCTGGGATGTAAATATTCTTGCTGTCCTGATTTTGTGATAATCAGGGTAGGCTAAACTTTCGCTATATTAGGAACCATGCATGTGTCCCCAGACCTAGTTTTTCTCCCAAGGTCTGGTTTTTAGAATGCTGGTGGTATAAACTAAGCCTGATTTATTATATGACCATCCTGTATGGGAAGAGACTGTAACTTTGGGTATCTTTGGTCAACCTTAAGAGATATAGCAGGGGGACAGATGTGGCTTGGGTGGTTGGGCATCCGTTCCCCATATGGAGGAACCTGGTTTCGATCCCTGGGACATCCCGGTAAAAAGAAAAAAAAAGAAAAATATAGAAGACACATGGACCACCAGGCCCCATGTGTGGGTGAGACGCCAGGCCCCGTGCATGAGTGAGACGCCAGGCCCTGTGAGCCACGCAGCAGGATGATGAAGTAACAGGAGAGTAACCCAAGGGAAAGCCGAGACGAGACGCACCGAAAAACCAGGAACTAAGGTGACACAGGCAGTAGTAGGATACCTCTCTCTCACATCAGAGGTTCCGAGGATCAAATCCCAGTGAAGATAGGAGGAGAAGAATAAGAAGAGAGGGCAGTAAACGGACACAGAGAGTTGCCCAGCGAATGGACACAGAAACAGCAAAAACATGAGGGGGGGGTGAAGAATGGATAAAAGTAAATAAATAAATCCTTAAAAAAAAAAAATGTAGGGAAGATGGCGGACTAGTAAGACACAGGAATCTCTTCTCCAGAAAAATAGCTAGAGGACAAGCTGAAACAGCCCCGAAAAAGATCTTCTAGGGTTTAGGACAGCAGGTGAAGGCTGCACACCACCCAGAGGAGAGAGGGACAGAAGAGGGAAATCGCGACTACAGAACTGTGAGTTGCAAGTAGCAGCTTCTGCTGCTGCTGGCACCCTCCCTCACACTCTTCAGAATTCTCGGGCACTAGGGCCTGCGACCACAGACAAAGGGGGCTTCAAGGATCTGCCACTCCCGGAAAAGGGAGAGAGAGGGACACAGCCTTAGGCTGACTCAGGTTCGGACCTGAAATTTGGGCTGCAGAGCCCCATGGACCCTTCCACAAGGCGGTTTGCCCTGGGAGCCCGGAAAGGACTGGAGAAATCCGATCCTCGCAACCTCCCTCTCTTCTAGCCTGGACTAATTGTTGAGGACACCATGGGAGAGGGGAGAAAGAGCCTGGGACTGACCCTGCTTCGGACTCCCAGGTTTGGTCTGCCCTGTCCCGAGAGCCCTTCCAGGCTGGGTGGGGCTGCGCCATTGTTTGCCTTGGAGCCTGCAAGGGGCTAAAGATATACAAACCTCCCAATCTCCTCCTCTACTAACAGGGACTGATTGTTGAGGATTCAGAAGGGAGTGGAAATATTTCCTAGCTGGGAAAAGGGGGGCTACGAGAGAAGTCTGGAGAACTGTCTCAGAAAGTTTGAATAATCACAGGGCTCCTAGCCCCCAGACAGGAAGCTCTATCACATTGATCTGGTCTGTGTCACAACAAATACGCTCTGACCAGGCATTGAATTGAGAGCTGCCAACAAGCGCCATCTCCTGGCAGAACAAGGAAGTGCACATAAGAAAATTAATGAGAGGCTTTTCCTGGCCTCTATAGCCTCCCTGCCCAAGGCCCTAGGAAACGACTCTACAACCAATTACTGGGTCCAGTGCCCAGTTTTGAGCAACCAGCAGAACAATCCTAACAATCAAGGTTGAGCCAAAAATCAAAGAGCGGTGGTAACTCACAGCCTCCTCCCACTAAAACCCCATAAAAGAGAAAGAGATAGAGCATCTAAGTAAAATACAAACTAACCAGCTGCCTAAGCACCAGCAAAATATTACGGGCCATACCAAGGAAAGGAATACAGCAAAGAACCAGAAGAGGTGCAGAATTTGAGAGAACTAATCAGTGAGATGAGCACACATTTCCAAAATCAAATTAATGAGATGAAAGAGAATATAGTTAAAGAGATCAATGACATCAAGAAGTCATTGCGTGAACGTAAAGAAGAATTTGAAATCATGAACAGAAAAGTAACGGAGTTCATGGGAATGATAGACACAATAAGTGAAGTAAAAAATACATTTGAAGCATACAACAGCAGACTCGAAATGATAGAAGAAAGAATAAGTGATACTGAAGACAGAGCAGCTAAAATTGAAGAGAGAAAAGAACAGAGAGAGAAAAGAATGGAAAAAATTGAGCAGGGGCTCAGAGAGTTGAATGACAACACTAAACGCAAGAACATATGTGTCATGGGAGTTCCAGAAGGAGAAGAGAAAGGAAAAGGGGCAGAAAGAGTATTTGAGGAAATAATAGTTGAAAATTTCTCAACTCTCACGAAAGAAATGAACTTACATGTCCAAGAATCACACCCTACCCCAATAAGAATAAATCCAAATAGACCTATGCCAAGACACATATTATTCAGAATGTCAAATGAAAAGATAAAGAGAAAATTATCAGAGCAGCAAGAGAGAAGCAAACGATCACGTACAATGGACGTCCAGTAAGACTTTGTGCAGATTTCTCTTCAGAAACCATGGAGGCGAGAAGACAGTGGTGTGATACAATTAGGAAACTGAAAGAGAAAAACTGCCAGCCGAGAATTCTTTATCCAGCAAAACTGTCCTTCAAATATGAAGGTGAATATAAAGTATTCACAAACAAACAGAAACTAAGAGAGTTTGCAAAAAAAAAAAAAGAATCCACCTTTGCAGGAAATATTAAAGGAAGCTTTAGAACCTGAAAGAAAAAGAAAAAGACAGGAGAGAGAGGCTTGGAGGAGAGTATAGAAGAAAGAAAAGCAGAAAGGATAACCAAAAGAGTAAAAAGAAAGACAAAAAATAAGATGACATATGAAAACCAAAGAATAAAATGGAGGAAATGAATAGTGCATTTTCAGTAATATCATTGAATGTGAATGGATTAAATTCCCCAATCAAAAGATACAGGCTGACATAATGGATAAAAAAACATGAGCCATCAATATGCTGCTTACAAGAAACTCACCTCAGACACAAGGATACAAGCTGGCTGAAAGTAAAAGGTTGGAAAAAGATACTCCATGCGAATAGTAAACAGAAAAGAGCAGGGGTAGCTATATATATCAGACAAAACAGACTTCAAATGCAAAAAAGTGATAAGAGATGCGGAAGGCCATTATATATTAATAAAAGGGACGATCCTCCAGGAAGATATAACAGTCATAAATATCTACGCACCTAACCAGGGTGCCCCAAAATATATGAGACAAACTCTGGCAAAACTGAAGGGAGAAATAGACATTTCTACAATATTCGTCGGGGACTTCAACACCCCTCTCACATCATTAGATAGAACAACTAGACAGAAGATCAACAAGGAAACAGAGAACTTGAACAATATGATAAACAGGTTAGACCTAACAGACGTATACAGAATACTGCATCCAAACTCAGCGGGTTATACATTCTTCTCAAGTGCCCATGGATATTTCTCCAGGATAGACCACATGTTAGGTCACAATACAGCTCTCAATAAATATAAAAAGATTGAAATTATACAAAGCACCCTCTCAGATCATAATGGAATGAAACTAGAAATCAATAACAGACAGGAAAAAAGGAAATTTGCAAATGTGTGGAGACTGAACAACACACTCCTAAATATTCAGTGGGTCAAAGAAGAAATTGCAAGTGAAATCAGTAAATATATTGAGACAAATGAAAATGAGAACACAACATATCAAAACTTATGGGGGGGGAAGCGGCTGTGGCTCAATCAGTGGGGCTCCCGTTTGCCATATGGGAGGCCCCGGTTCGGTTCCCGGGGCCTCCTGGTGAGGGCGGGCCCGCCCGCGTGGCGTGGTTGGCTGACCCAGCGAGCACAGGCAGCAAGGGGGGGATAGATGAATAAATAAATAAAGTCTTTAAAAAAAA